>CAUZLF010000134.1:0-228320 GCA_963580285.1 Lucinisca nassula
GTCTCGCCGACAGCTTGGAATAGTGGTTTGCTACCATTAACCAATATGTCAAATTTCAAAGTGCCATTTATGACAATCTTTTTTATCTACTCCTTTACCAGAATCAATATTTAGACAAAAACACCATTGTTTCTGATGAAATTGGGTCATAAAACTGAAATTTGTATGTAAGCCTACAGGTAGGGTCTGAGGCAAGGGAGACAACTCCAAAATCAGAATTTTAGTCTAGATGTTTGTTAATCATTTTGGTGCTGTCAAAGCTTATTCAATCTTAAATTAAAGGTGATTAAACCCATTTTGACCAATATTTTGGGCATTTCGTGTACAAACGATAGATTTTAAATGATTAATTTTCTCTCATTTTCAGCTTGGAAAGCCGTTATACTGAAATAGTGTTGATTAGTCGCAAAGCACCGTATTCCATGCTGTCAGCGAGACTTTGATGCGCAGCGGACAAGGTTTTTTGAGCCGTAACAAATAGTTACAGGTAACCAACTGTTGTTAACCTAGTTTAAACAGGAAATCCCAAACTAAGGCACTGGCAAATAGTGCACGCCCACATCAGTCGTCGACCTAAATTGGTGCGTATGATGAGGGCCCTCACTGTTTGCAAGAAAGAGTCATTTTTTATAATAAATTACTATAAACAACCCAACGCGTAAAATAATTGTGCCTTGTTTTTTGTTTTTGTTTGGTTTTCTTGCACGGGGGGGGGGGGGGGGGGGGGGATTTACTGCCCTTTCGAGATTATTTCACTGATATCTTTGCATTTTAGGTGGCAAAACTGGAGTATCCGGAGAAAAACACCCTGACCTCCAGTTGCAGAACTTGGTGTATCACATCGTGTGACCCGAGGCAGGCTCCCCACCACAACCTTGACAGAACTAATGATTAAGAGTCAGCTCTCTATCCAATAGGCCACAGAGGCCCGTAATTGTGTCTTGTATGCTGGGGTATCCACAGCTTCTCTCAGCTGAGATTGACTGCTAGCAGCTGTGTTGTGAGCTAATAATGACAATTATTACTGTTTTTCTTTGATTCCACAATTAAACTTATCATAATAAGGTGGAATTACTACCAATTTGACACTTTTGAGAAAAGTCATATTTGTCTTAAAGGTAGCAGTACACAGTTTCCAGCCTGTGCACATGGGGAAATTTCTTCATAAGTAAGAGTAGGGGTCAAATTCAGTGTCTAAATACTGTTTGGCAATTATGAAAGCAATATCTTGAATTCAGTGTATTGTTTTTGTGTCATTGTGGAGAAATATGAATTAATTCATGGTCACATGACCTGGATATCAAGGGATGTAACTGAAAATACGAAACTACTGCTATACGAATTTATCGCTACACTTTCTGTTTAAAATAGCTGTCAGACTTCATTTGGATATTGCTAAAAAAGTAAACGGCTGGCAGGGGTCACTTTCTAGCCCCCTTTCATTTTTGGTAGGTGTACAATAGAGCTGAATGCTGACAATTGTCCTTGCAAATGCAGTGTGCTGCCAGGGCTTCCTTGAAAACAGCAGAAAATGGTAAAAAAAAACAGCAGAAGTGGGTGGGGTAGGATTTGTTTACATAGCCACTACATTGGCTGTACAGTGTACAAGCTATAGAAACCAGCTTCAAATTATTCTGTGGCAAGTCACAATGCAGTGATAACACAAAAGAGAAGGGTTGCAAAGTGTACTATTTGTTACGGCTCAAAAAACTTCGTCCGCTGCGTGTCCGAGTCTCGCCGACAGCTTGGAATAGTGGTTTGCTACCATTAACCAATATGTCAAATTTCAAAGTGCCATTTATGACAATCTTTTTTATCTACTCCTTTACCAGAATCAATATTTAGACAAAAACACCATTGTTTCTGATGAAATTGGGTCATAAAACTGAAATTTGTATGTAAGCCTACAGGTAGGGTCTGAGGCAAGGGAGACAACTCCAAAATCAGAATTTTAGTCTAGATGTTTGTTAATCATTTTGGTGCTGTCAAAGCTTATTCAATCTTAAATTAAAGGTGATTAAACCCATTTTGACCAATATTTTGGGCATTTCGTGTACAAACGATAGATTTTAAATGATTAATTTTCTCTCATTTTCAGCTTGGAAAGCCGTTATACTGAAATAGTGTTGATTAGTCGCAAAGCACCGTATTCCATGCTGTCAGCGAGACTTTGATGCGCAGCGGACAAGGTTTTTTGAGCCGTAACAAATAGTTACAGGTAACCAACTGTTGTTAACCTAGTTTAAACAGGAAATCCCAAACTAAGGCACTGGCAAATAGTGCACGCCCACATCAGTCGTCGACCTAAATTGGTGCGTATGATGAGGGCCCTCACTGTTTGCAAGAAAGAGTCATTTTTTATAATAAATTACTATAAACAACCCAACGCGTAAAATAATTGTGCCTTGTTTTTTGTTTTTGTTTGGTTTTCTTGCACGGGGGGGGGGGGGGGGGGGGGGATTTACTGCCCTTTCGAGATTATTTCACTGATATCTTTGCATTTTAGGTGGCAAAACTGGAGTATCCGGAGAAAAACACCCTGACCTCCAGTTGCAGAACTTGGTGTATCACATCGTGTGACCCGAGGCAGGCTCCCCACCACAACCTTGACAGAACTAATGATTAAGAGTCAGCTCTCTATCCAATAGGCCACAGAGGCCCGTAATTGTGTCTTGTATGCTGGGGTATCCACAGCTTCTCTCAGCTGAGATTGACTGCTAGCAGCTGTGTTGTGAGCTAATAATGACAATTATTACTGTTTTTCTTTGATTCCACAATTAAACTTATCATAATAAGGTGGAATTACTACCAATTTGACACTTTTGAGAAAAGTCATATTTGTCTTAAAGGTAGCAGTACACAGTTTCCAGCCTGTGCACATGGGGAAATTTCTTCATAAGTAAGAGTAGGGGTCAAATTCAGTGTCTAAATACTGTTTGGCAATTATGAAAGCAATATCTTGAATTCAGTGTATTGTTTTTGTGTCATTGTGGAGAAATATGAATTAATTCATGGTCACATGACCTGGATATCAAGGGATGTAACTGAAAATACGAAACTACTGCTATACGAATTTATCGCTACACTTTCTGTTTAAAATAGCTGTCAGACTTCATTTGGATATTGCTAAAAAAGTAAACGGCTGGCAGGGGTCACTTTCTAGCCCCCTTTCATTTTTGGTAGGTGTACAATAGAGCTGAATGCTGACAATTGTCCTTGCAAATGCAGTGTGCTGCCAGGGCTTCCTTGAAAACAGCAGAAAATGGTAAAAAAAAACAGCAGAAGTGGGTGGGGTAGGATTTGTTTACATAGCCACTACATTGGCTGTACAGTGTACAAGCTATAGAAACCAGCTTCAAATTATTCTGTGGCAAGTCACAATGCAGTGATAACACAAAAGAGAAGGGTTGCAAAGTGTACTATTTGTTACGGCTCAAAAAACTTCGTCCGCTGCGTGTCCGAGTCTCGCCGACAGCTTGGAATAGTGGTTTGCTACCACTAAACAGAGCCGCTTTTGATTGGTCAAATTCTATTTTTAACTCGGTGCGTGCTGTTTGCTTTGGCATGGATTTATTTGGCAAATTGTGTGGCAACGATAGAAAAACTGGTGTGTGATCCGAAAATTCATTGAAATTTAGGATTTTAAAATTTGACAAACATTTCAAATCAAAGGGATTAGCTATCAAGTAATCAACAGTGCTCATTCCATTCAAGGACATAAAGGTATGTGTACCCGTATTGCGGTCTTCATGTACACGCCCATTGGCTATAAATAAACCTGATGTTTGACATAATAACAGTAAACGTCGACCATGTGTATCTAACACGTGATCGCTATTTACTCTAGGTTGTAAAACAATGTCATTCAGAAAGATATCTTCGTCGTCGAGATATCTATCAAAGTCAAGACATTCTAATTCATTTGAGCTGCGGGAGTTCATGTCACCTAGCAGGAATATTTTCTGTCCGTACTGTTTATATTTTGTAATATCCTGTTCTAACTGTTCGAATATATCTATATCTTGACTATGCAAAACTTTTGACCCTGCCGGAGGGATATAGGTCGCGCAAATATAAACATCTTCGTCAAAGGAAAATATATCTTTGGAAATTTTGATCCACATAATACCGGCATTGTTTTTCTCTGACACTTTTATTTTACCATTAAAACAATCTTTATAGTACAACGAAATTCCGCCGCTAAATCGACCTTTTTTAGCACCCGCAGATTTGTTACCATAAAGGTGCTCACATGAATAGCCTTGAATATCTAGGTTCAGACTATCTTTTTGGGTCACCCAAGTTTCGTTTAGTAGTATGACGTCATAGTTCTGAATGAATTGTATGAAATCAACGTCAGATATTTGTCTCACTAAACCATTAATGTTCCATGATATGATATTAATATGCTCCCGTTGACCTCCCTAATTTATGCGTTGCTGCTGCAGATTTGCCTGAGGTTGCCCCGGTACATATTCTACCCCATTCACAAATAGTTTGTCCCTTACAAGTTTGACTGTTTTACCATTCGACTTCTCTTGTTGCATAATTGGGTACAAGACTTTCCTAGCTTCACGAACATGTTGTGGCCATTGCATTCCAACACCAAGGTTTGCTGCTTTAAGTTGGTCTGCATGATCATACGACGCTTTTCGCACTGTTTCTCGCTGTTTGAAATAATGAAATTTCGCAACAATCGGTCGCACAATACTATATCCATCCAAATTGAAAGCAATATATAGTCCTCTGCATTTCGCCAGAGTTCGAGCTACTTGCTAGCGACACATGGTTTCAGCTTATCATAATAAGACCTAACAGCTTGATAAGAAGAATGTTTTTTAAAACTGATTAACTGCTGCAGTAAACTATACACACATAGTCCTCTGCATTTCGCCAAATTTTCACAAATTTTAGCAAAGGTTCTCTGGCTTTTTTATCTGATTAAATCTGACAGCTCTTAATTGTTTTGTAAAATAAAACCAACACAATTTGATAATGCCATGCACACACTTACAGTTTCACTTACTTGTTACCAAGAGTATTTCTTCCAGCTTTAAAGAGCAGAAATAGAAAGTTTACTTAAAAGTGTATCGAAAAAAAAAGAAGACGAAGAAGAAAGAAAAGAAAGAAGCAGATGACAAAATCTAAATATATACTGCCAACACAGACCAAATTTATATCCAAAGCCCAGCAGGCACACAATGTTGACTCAACACATACAATGTTGACTCAACATTGATTCAACGTTGAAGCAGCATAACAAACATCGTTTTAACACTGAATTCTTATAAGGCATTTTCTGCTACTATACAAACTATGTTGTTCCTATTATAATTTGGTTGAAAAGTTTGAAAAATACAGATTTGAAAACATTTCTGTGGTTGGTTGAGTTGAGGATTAACGTCCCCATCAACACTGTATAGGTACTTATGGAGACGTTGCGTCCAATTTTGTGGGACTTTTACCCAACATTGAAAGCCATCTCAAGCCCTGCCACCCAATGAAACCAATAAGGTTTATATGCATTGACGGTCAACTGATACCACTTTTCCTGGGCATGCTTAGAACCGCTGAGCTGTTCACAAATACTCATGTGCGGTTGGTTTCAGCTCTGCGTGGAAGCATCATGCAGTCTATTTCTTCAAGCTCCGATTGACGGGGCGGTGAAAAAATAAAATATTTCTGTGATTCCACCTACTTCTTAGCCACAAAAGTAAGCCAAATGCCAAGGTCATATCTCACGTAACTTTTGAGTCCTCTTTGTCAGGACAAAGCTAAGGGCCCTGTGACCCAGTGTATAAGATCACTAGATCTCTCAGCTTGGCTCGGGTCACATGTTAGACGCCAAGTTCAGCATTGGAAGGTCAGGTGGTTTTTCTCTGGGTACTTTGGTATTCGCCTGCCTGCTCGATAGAGGTAAAATAATCTTGAAAGGGTCGTCAAACCCAATAAAAATGCTGACACTGCTGCAATTTTTATTATTTTTAAAACAATATTCCCCTGTTAGAAAAAGTCGGAGAGAAAAGGAAAATACAGTAGAACGTCGATGGCTCGAACACCGACGGCTCGTTTACCAGGGATGTGTCGAACCCATTCTTGAGCCCCAAGCGAAATCCTCTACATAAAAAATAGTGGGGGATAATTAAGGACATTTTAGTCTTTTATCTTGCAAATGTATGCTGTGTGTACTCATTAGAATCGCCTCGATGAGGCGATTCTAATGAGTACACACAGCATACATTTTCATCATAGAACACCGAAAAGATGTCTAAAAGTATCTCGTTATGCCTCCTGGCAGTAACCTCAGTGGCTCGAACTACCCCTGTCTCGAACAGATTTTCGAGGTCCCAAAGGTGTTCGAGCCATTGAAGTTCGACTGTATTGGTCACTTAAAGTCTGATAGAAAGGGAAACATACTGGTCACATAAAGTCTTTTAGAAAAAGAAAAACATTGGTCACTTATGGGGAAAGGAGCCACCTGACAGATTTTTCGCCTTTCAAAGGAAGAAAACTTTCGGCACTTCCTATTTGCTTTTCTATAAACTCTGTCCCACAAACAAGGGGATTTACTCTTAAAGAAAGAATTTGCTCCTGAGGAGCAAATTCTTTCCTTTAAGAGTTGACCCTTGTTGACATGGGAGTCAAAAATAGCTTTGGGTGTGTGTGTGTGTGTGTGTGTGTGTTGGGGGGTTGCCTCCCAGGAAGGTGTAATTTTGCATTCTGACTGAAAAATAAACTAGAATGCAGTTGATAGCATGACATCGCAAATCCCACCGCTTTCTCCACAGGGGCTAAGTACCAAATAACAACATGTACATGCATTTAAGAAATGAAATTTATTTTTCTGCAGTTCATGGAAGTATGAACGCAGTGTGTCGCGTGCAAAGTAAATGAACCCCGAAGTAAACTTTGCTAGCAACCCACTGTCGTTCATACTTTCATGAAAAGCAGAAAAATTAAGTTTATTTTTTATATTTACATTATTTGCCCCTCATCACTGGGCGAAAAAATGCTTGAAGGGCAAACTTTTAAAGCTGAAAAACATTTACACACTGTTTTTCTACAAAGGGCGGAGCAGCGTTGACGTCATCAACGCCCGTAGAGAACAATGGTTTAGAATGACGTCATTTAACGTCACTGAAAATCATGTGATTCGATGCGTTCATTGACGTATGAACGCAATTGTTTTCTATAGGTTTACATTAGACTTTACACTGGAAATGTAAATATTTGCAATTGAACTTGACTGACCCAGCAAATCCAATGTCTCGTTTGGGAGTCTTAACATTATCCTGCTGAATAAATTAATTTAGCCACACCCATTGCTGATTAAAAAGTATTCAAATTTCTAAATATAATTCAGAAACTGCATGACAAACAGATTAGGACCTGATCAGATTGCTTCTTCAAAAGCTATCTAATCTGAATCTACACTGTTTGCAAAAGTAAGAGTTGTTGTGTTCAGTGAGGTAATTCAGCCATTTTTACAACTAGTGTTGATACATAGAGATTATCATATGACATTTTTCATATCATACCCCATATCAGCCCGAGACTCCCATATCATCCCGAGGGCCGAAGGCCCGAGGGCTGATATGGGTCGAGGGCTGATATGGGGTATGATATGAAAAATGTCATATCATAATCTATTTATCATACATTTCACTTTTTTAAAAAAATGTTCAAAATAAATTGTATTAATTGCGTCTGCCTTATACCAACGTTTCAATGCAAATTGCAAATGGCGTCCTGAACAACAAATGCGAAATGCCGCAAAAGGAAGAACGCCGCGTGTTCCGAATAGGGCGACGTCAGAGGTATGATAAAGGCTTAGGGGTGCGATAAAGGGTTGTGATATGGATTTTTGGGGTATGATAAAGCCCATGCGATATGGCAGCACGTGCAAGCGTGATACGTGCATTGGTGTCACGTTCGTATCGCATATTCAAAAACTATGTATTTTATACCAAATGTATGATAAAGGGCCTGAATTCATGCAAAGACTTACTGCTGTATCCATTTCTGTACGCATTGGAATTGCACAAGGGTGATGTCTGATCATGGCCCTCATGCACTGTTTACATTAATGTCAAGTTATTTTGTGGGATAATAATCTCTTGCACACCAGACAAGGAAATCCGAGATTTTACCCTGGGATAGAAATTTATGTTCTGACTCTGGTGTTCCGACCCCAAATTGAATACCATCGCGTGTTTGATAAATGCACTGGTTGATTACAACCTCATGCGCGGCGGCGTCACGCGTGACGTCATGTCATCACAAAATGGCGGACGTCGGTAACCGAAGTGACAGCAGCATTAACAATTCGCAATAGAAATGGAAGGTATGCAAGAAAAAGAATCCTATATGGGTGTGAGGGGTGGATAGAAAAATCCGTCCCTCGGGATCACTGTCCGGCATCACTCGGCAAGCCTCGTGATGCCGGACAGTGACCCTCGGGACGGATTTTTCCATCCACCCCTCACACCCATATAAGATTCTTATATTCCAGAATCAATCAAAAGAGGTTTTAGGTAATATACTCTAGCAGTTAATCAGTTTCAAAAACATTGTTCTCATCAAGCTGTCAGGTCTTATTATGATAAGCAGAAACAATGTGTCGCTAGGAAGTAGCTAAAATGATGGCGAAATGCAGAGGACTACACAGGTGCTAGATCTATCCTCTTTGAAATGTTGTCTCAACATACATATATAATTTCACATGTAACTACAAATAATAAGTAAACCAACCCATAAATGGACAACAGGGTTTTTGCAAGCTATGAAAAAAACTGGGATTTACAAAAGTATATATTTTTATATATTTTTTTATTTCTGCTCTTAGGCATATGTTGTTGGTTCTCGTCAGAACCACCTTGAAGTTATTGTAACCAACCCATAAATAATTACTGCCTTGTGGAGAAAATAATTTTTGCAAGCCATGAAAACTCCACTTTATATAGAGAAAACTTTGATTTACATATTTTCCTTATTTCTGCTCTTAGACAAAGGTTGTGGATACACGTTAGAACCGCCTTAATAAAGTGATTATAACCAACCCATAAATGATAAATGCTTTGTGTACAACGTAAGTTTTGCAAGCTATGAAACCCCACGTTACACAAAGAAACTGGGATTTACAAGGATATGCATTGTTGTTACTTATTTCCGCTCTTAGACAAAGGTTGTGGGTACTCGTTAGAACCAACTAAATGAAGTGATTCTAACCATCTCGTAAATGATTAATGTCTTGTGGACAACACAATGTTTTACAAGCTATGAAACCCCACTTTATTTAAAGAAAACAGGGATTTACAAGGATATTCATTCTTTTTCCTTATTTCCACTCTTAGACATAGGCCTGGATACTCGTTAGAACCACTTAAATGAAGTGATTCTAACAACCCATAAATGGGCCCCGTCAAGCGATTTTGGTACTTATCGCCTATGCGAGCAGCGAAGGTTCAGGCGAGCCTGCGCATCCGCGCAGTCTCGCCAGAACCTTCGCTGCCCGCTCATACAAGCAGTGAATCAAGAAGAACCTTCAGAAAGAAAGCAATATCCCTTGCCCCTCTGAATGGCTGGGCATGCGCAGTTAAAATTTGTCATGACGGAATGCTCGAAGACACAAATTCGCTTGGCGGGGCTCAAATGATTTATGTCTTGTTTTGCAAGCTCTGAAACCCCACTTTATTATAGAGAAAACAAGGATTTACAAGGATTAGCATTCTTTTTTCATATTTCCGCTCATAGACATAGGCTCGGATACTCGTTAGAACCACCTTAATGAAGTGATTCTAAGGAGCTTCCACAACCTATCTTTGGAGTATAAATAAATAAATAATAATAATAATAATAATCATAATGATAATATTTCTTCAGAAAACGAACTGACGGAGATTTGAAGGAAAATGCACGAAGTCTAAGAATACTGAATTTTGACAAATCTGTGGAATACCTGTATTTGTGCATATCAGTGTTGACGCTGATTGTCAATGTGTTATCTTGGTCTGTACTGTCTGCCATGGTGTCAATACACACAGCGAATTGATTGATTGCTCTGTGTTTAACCACACGTCAACCCTTGTGGGCCATGAGCTATTGTGATCGGTCAATTTCCGTCGTGCGTCGTGTGTCGTGCGGCGTCAACAATTTGCTTTAAATGCTAACTCCTCTTTACCTAAACCCTTTGGCAAATTTCAATCAAACTTCACAGAAATGTTGCTTAGGTGACCTTCTTCCAAAATAGCTAAAATCGTTCCGCTCCAATTAACAAGATGGCCGCCAGAGCCAAAAATTGAAAAATCTTTAAACGATAACTCTTCCTATACCGTTGGGCCAATTTGATTCAAACTTCACAGGAATGTTGCCTATGTGGCTACCAAAATAGCTAAAATCGTTTTGCTTTGATAAACAAGATGGCCACCAGAGCTAAAAATAGAACAAAGTCTTCAAACGACAACTCCTCCTGTACCCTATGGCCAATTTCATTCAAACTTCGTAGTAATGTTGCTTTGATGACCCTCAACCAAAATAGCGAAAACGATCCCTCTCCGATGAACAATATTGCCGCCAGAGCTAAAAATAGAAAAATATTGTAAATTTGCTTCAAACGCGAACTCTTAAACCCTTGGGTCAATTTGATTCAAACTTCACAGAAATGTTGCCTAGGTGACACCATAACAAAGTAGCTAAGATCATTCCACTCTTCAATACTTAGTGTTATATATATGCTACATAATTTGACAACTGATAAAGATGGTAAATGTACATAGGCAACAGATATGTTTATGCTTACAACATCTTAAAGGAGAGGATAAATATAGGCTGAGCCTACATCCAATCCTTTGACATTTGTATGTATATTTGTTGTACAGATGTATGTATTCATGTCATGAAATTTTGAATAAATAAATAAATCATTCCACTCTGAGGAATAAGATGGACACCAGAGCTAAAAATAGAATGTAATAGAGACAGTGACATTCAGGTGAGCGAATCGGGGCCCTCTGGGCCCTCTTGTTTTGTGCCTTCTCCTAGAGAAAGGGAGAAAAGAGATAAAAAGAGAAAGAGGAGTAGATGAAGAGAAGAGCCAAATGAATGGAAGAGAAGTAACAGAAGAAATAACAACATCACCATCATACCCAGCACAGCAGGCCTTGTCATACCGTAAGCCAATTGTAGCTCGATGCCCCATGCCCCATGACACAAGATACACATTACACCTTTGCCTAACCAACCCCCGCCACCCCCCCCCCCCTCCCACACACACCCTATACACACAGCGAAAATGAGACGAAGCACGGAGCGTTTACATTGATTCATCAAGTCAGTGTCACCTTAAATAGTTTCTGCCCCCGCCTATAGCACCGTCTATCATCGACACCGGAAATAGAATCCCGGTGAATCGAAAGTAATAGCTGCAGGAGAAGGGGTGCCTCTCGAAAATGGATTATTTTACGGCTTGTAAGCTTTATGTTAAGATTACTGTTATCAAATATCAGTAGTGGACATAATTTGCTGCTGCCATGAGAAGTGCATTCTTATAAAACGCACAATTGTGCAATTACAGACCGAATATTCGACAGCTGGTACCGTAAACAAAATGGATTTGACAAGCTTGTTGTTGTTTTGTTTAATGTTTATGCCTTTCTTCTGAAGTTTTTTCACTTAATCAGAAAGAACAATGCTGGAAAAAATAATTTGCAAAAGAAACTCGCCTCAAATTGTACTTCCAACACAAATGTTTGCCTAAACGTAAATTACATGTTGTACGGCGAATAGTAGTGTGGTGTACGGCTTGTTGCAAATTAGCGTAAACGAAAGTGTACGGCGAATAGTTCCATGTTTATAGCTGATAACATTTTAAAAGTATACCGGCCGGCCTTCCGATGCTTCTCTCACATCCACGAGGACTGTACTGCTCTGCATGTATGTCCTGTCAAAGTCGGGTGTTATATTTTGTCGAACATGCTGCTTCGAAATGTAAACAATGGCCGGCAAGAATTGGAGATAAATCAAATAGATTCACCTGTCTGTCACAACATCTTTATCCAGTGTCATCAGAATTTTATAAACACACTTCAACATTTTTCACCCATTCTCTCGTCATATTAGCAAGAACCCTCCACAATATAGTTATGTTAGTTAGGAACTAATGACTATGTATAGTTTTAAGACCATATTTTGCCACAGAGGTGTTATTGTGGTTTAAAAAGAAGTGCGCATTATGAAATCTCGCCTGTTCAAATATACACGCGCGGAAGACTCGTAAGGGGTAGATGACGGTTATGCACTTAAAATCCTTACGGGAACTTTCGGACATGACTTACGAGTGATTACACTATATAACGAGGCTTAAAATGTCAACATTTTGAGATGAAATGACATCTAAAAACTTTTCGCCCTATGAATACAACAGAATAGAGATGCATGGCCAGTCCCACTCGCACTACTTTCTCTAGGTTCTGCGGTTCGTTTAGGTGCAGCGGTAATAAAGTTACGGTGTCCAAACATGCTACACTGGTATCATTTGCCGGGATAAATGCCCCAAAATGCACCGTCTATCGGATCGAGACGTTAACTAGGGCCCTCTATCCCCGTGCAGGGAGAATCCTTCCCTATGCAAGTTAGAGATCTTTGCGTAATTACATGATGAGTTTAAACAATAGTTTATTAGTTAACTATATACGATCGCTAATAAACCATTGTTTAAACAAATCATGTAATGTAATCACCCAGATCCAATTCCTGTGACAAATGGAGTCAAGCAGGGTTGTGTGATAGCCCCAACACTGTTCAGCATGATGTTCGCTTCCATGCACAAAGATGTTTTCCAGGAGGGTGACAATGGTATACCGATTAGGTATCGTTTTGATGGGAAGTTTTTGAATCTCGGAAGGTTGCAAGCCAAATAAAAGGTGCAAACAGAGGTGCCAGATGAGTTCCTCATTGGGGATGACATAGCAAAAGGTGCATAATTACGGTGTAGGCTTTCATCCTGCAACTTGGAGTATGTGTAATGTACACCTGAGAGTAATGGTCAATGTGTCCGATCGCAGTAGTTATTTTTAGGGCAGTTCAACGGCCCAGTCATTTTTTTCAGAACAGTTTACCTATCCACACTTTTACTGTGCAGGCTTATATGTAAGCGGTTACCCTTCTTGAATCAGCGGAAGGGTGACAATGAGGGAGAGAATGACCGTAGAAAAGATTTCATGATCAATCTCCACGACAGAGTGTTGCCAACCCCGACACGTATCGAATCCACGTCCTCCTGATCACCAGTCAGACGCACATCCGACTGAGCTCCCGAGGCCGGCCAATCGCAGAAGATAGATAGATAAAAAGACAGGAAGTGGTAAACTCCGGACAAAATTTGAAAACTTTAGACGTGCGATCAAGACTGATATATATATATATATACTAGAAAAAACCCGCGCAAGCGCGGGTATACTTGATGCCAAGTTTATAGCAAACATTACTTTAGTGGTTTAAAGTTGAGAGGTGGTGATATCAGGATATTCATTTTGAAGTTTACTCACGGGACATCAAGATAACGCGCCTATGTAATGAATACTCCTGCAAACCCCACTTTAAATAGGAAAAAGTGGGGTTTGCAAGGGTATTCATTATTTCCTCATATCTGCTCTAAAACATAGAGTGTGGGTATACGTTAGAACCGCCTCGACAGAACCGCTTCGTCGAGGCGGTTCTAACGTGTACCCAAAATCAATGTTTTAAGCAGAAATAATGAAAATCTTTTTCCTCTGAAATTTTTCATTTTTGGGGGGCGAAAATAATTAGAAGCTATGTTTTCTGACCGCGTGAAGGTATCAGTAGTGTATTTGGTCCAATAATCGAAACGTACTTCAAAACATGTCTGAAACAACCCAGTGGCGAAACGACTCGACATCGCATATTAGCGCATTAGACCAATGGAAGTACCAATCGAAGTCGACCGTTTCGTAGATTTTCTTGTAATGAAGAATTAGGCAGAAAATTAAAGAAGGAATGGAAAAAGCGCAGTCATTTTTCTCTGTGCACGGTTATTTTTTCTAAACTTTGGATGCATGAGCCTGTGCTCGAGAAGCCATGCTTTCTGACCACGTGCTTGACTTGCTTGGTTGAGTTCGACTACTTGATAAGGGTCATACAGGAAGGAACGTTTTATCAGTTCTGTGATTGTGTAGCAGAAACATCAAATAAATTACCACTTTCAGACGCGAGGACATACCTTTGAATTCATGTTTTGTACCTGTACCTGTTTTGTAGAGGTATCAGTAGTGTATTTGGTCCAGTAATCGAAACGTACTTCAAAAAATGTCTCAAACAACCCAGTGGCGAAACGACTCGACATCGCATATTAGCGCTCAAAGACCAATCGAAGTACCAATCGAAGTCGCTACGATGTAAGTGCTTGTTGACAAAAACGACCAATCGCTGCAGGTTTTCTGAGACAAATGGTTGGGAGAATTTTAAATTCGGCAATTGTCAAAAACCCAAAAATCACAAAATAAACGCAAATCATAGAGTTCATAAATCAAAATTATAAATAAAAGCAAAATTGTGACAACTCGATATCAAAACAATTCACCAAATGATCGGTGTTTTTGCAGTTTATTGGATAATCTGTTTATTTAGTAGTATAGATATATAAAAGTCAGCATGATTTGTTTGTGGATAACTCAGTAAGTGATGTTAAGGTAAATCCAAGAGGTCCTTCTGTTGCGGCTTATTTTTGTTATGGTTTGTCTTTTGGTATTTGTGTCGCTTATATTATTTTATTGTGGATGGCCTGTTGGCCGTTTTGTGGGGTGGGGGCTGTCCTTTTGGCTTTCCGCTGTTGGTGTTTCCGTTGGGGTCTGTTGTTTCATGTTTGTGGTTCTTTCCCTTTGGTGTCTTTGATAGGAGCTGTGGGTTGATTGTATCGATTCCTGATCATTGCCTCCACCTCTGTTTTCTACAGATATATCAATAGTCAGAAGAAAGACAGACAAGGTATCCCACCCATTAATAAAAGAGGAGGGAGCGGGGTTGCTGAATCAGACTCTGAAAGGGCAGGGGAACTAGTTGGACAATTCAATAATGCGTTTAATAAAACTGAGTTCACAGAGGTTCCATTGACAAGAAGATCGGCCCCATTTATGGCTACTATTGTTGTGACATCGACAGGAGCGATCAAGTTTCTTAAAGGCTTAAACGCCACTAAAGCTTTAGGACCTGATGAGCTACATCCTAGATTCCAGAAGGAACTATCAAAAGAGATATATCCAGTTTTTGTCCACCTGTTTTAACAGTCTCTCGGGTGAAATCCCCAAAGAATGGCACTTAGCGAACATTAGCCCACTCTTCAAAAAAAAGGTTCTTAATCATAATTATCACCCTATGTCTATGACTTGTGTTCTGTGTAAATTGCTTGAACATATTGTCTGCTCAAACATCATGGCCCACTTGGATGAACATAAACTTTTGTTAAAAAGATAACATGCATTAAGGAAAAGGCATAGTTTTGAAACTCAGTTGTGAACAACTATTAATGATTGAGCAAAAATCTTGGACAAAGGGGGACAGGTTGACACATTTATTCTGGACTTCGAGAAAGCTTTTGACACCACACCACATGAACTACTTAAATCTAAGTTATTTGGTTATCGTATTGGGGGAAATACTCTCATATGGATAGATTCCTTTCTTTGCTACAGAAAACCGCGTTGTACTTAATGATGAATCTTCAGAGTGGGCACCAGTTTTGTCACACAAGGGACTGTTCTTGGTCCACTGTTATTCTCCCTGTACATCAATGATGTTTCAACTGACACTGACTTAGCAATAAGACTGTTCGCAGACGATTGCCTTTGCTACCAGGCAATTAGAGATCCAGATGATTCACAGAAACTTCAGAATGATATAGATAGATCAGGATGTTGGGCCCGAAAATAGGACATGAGATTTCAGCCCGTTAAATGCAATATTATGCATTTAACTAGGAAGAGAATAAATAAAATTGAGGCTTCTTACGCCTCAGAGGGAACAACAGTCCTCGAAAACGTGGGGTTCCCTTAAATACCTTGATGTGAGACTCACACACAATTTGAGATTGAATACACATATTAGCAACATGTGTACTAAGGCAAATAGAACGCTTGGTTTCCTGAGGCGAAATCTTCATCAGTGTCCTCATGATGTAAAAGAGGTAGCTTATAAAGTTCTTGTTCGCCCAATCTTGGAACATGGTAGTTGTATCTGGGACCCTAGCGGAGTGGTCCTTAATGAAGCAATTGAAAATGTTCAGAAAAGAGCTGCTGGATTTGTAACAAGCAATTACTGTTTTGAAACTGGGAGCATGACTGGACTACTAGGAAAATTATGATGGGAGGTTCTCAAGAAAAAGAGAAAACAGTAGGCTCATACTTCTATACAAATGTCTAAGAGGTGCTGCCAGCATTCCAACGGATGGCCTTGTTCCTGAAGCTAGGCACTGTAGAAATCATCATTCATTGGTGTTTCAGACCCTTACTGCAAAAACTGACATTTATAAAGGATCATACTTACCCCGAATTATTAGAGATTGGAATGCCCTTCCCGATTCGATTATTTCAGCAGCTGAAGATGCTGAGGATTGTGTATCTAAGTTTACCTCTTTAATGAGAGCTAGGGACTAACTTCCCATCACAGGTCCTGGTGTATGAATGTCATTTGACGTGGCACCAGTAACATTTCTGAATCTGAATAAAGGAGTAGCCATTCCTATTCGCCGTACACTTTTTTGACTATATTCCGTACAGCTATCTGGTTGTAAACAACTAAACGCCGTACACATGGATTTTTAGTTTTTAATAAATACGCTTAGTGCATGATAAAACCATGACCAGAGAAAGTTTTCATTTACTACCCATTATAAACGGAAACAGGTAAAAGAAAGTTTAAGCGGGAATAAATCAAGAAATTATAAAATCTGAAACCGATGTTCGAAAATGCTGGGCTTCACTCAGTACCAAGCATCGATTAACTTGTGTTCTTGACTTTAAGTCGAAACATACAGCTTCGAAAAACGCATAAAATGTTGCAGAAATCCCTCTGTTATTTCAAGGAAATCAATTTACCCTGCACTTGCAGAAAATAGATCAGGAATAAAGGCTACACTCACCGTGCTCCATGTCTACTTTCGCTTTGTATCGATTCACCGGGATTCTATTTCCGGTGTCGATGATAGACGGTGTATAGGGGCTGGAAGAAATATATGGGCTGCAAGATGCTTCCACGCAGAGCTGAATCCGGCCCGCATACTAGTACTGGTAAACTGCTTAGAGGATCTAAGCCTGTCCAGGAACCGCGGTGCGAGGCGGGCCGTCCATGCTAATAAACCCTATTGGTTTCATTGGGCGACAGGGCTTGAGATGTCATTTCATCTCAATGTCGGGTAAAAGTCCCACAAAATTGGAAGCAACGCCTCCAAAATGACATTTACAGTGTTGACGGGGACGTGAAACCTCAAATCAAACAAAAAAAAAAAACCTTAAATAATTTGAAGCCAATCTTTGAAGCCAATCTTCGAAGACCCGCCACCACCCATCGGGGCTTGGAGAATTAGATTGTGTTACATGTTGCTGCCACGCAGAGCTGGTACCGACCACACATGAGTACTGGTAAACTGCTTTGAAGGACTACACTTGTCCCGGCAAAGTGGTAGGAGTCAGACCGTCCAATGCATTTAACCTTTTGGTTTTCTTGAGATGTCATTTCATCTCAGTGTCGGGTAAAAGTCCCACAAAACTGGAAGCAGCGTCTCCAAAATGACCCAAACAGTGTTGACGGGGACGTTAAACCTCAATTCAAACAAATAAAAGAACTGACATCTAACAATTACCCACAATCTGCGATAAGGCTTTTGATTAAAATGAAAGACTCGGTGTACCACAACTAGAATGTCAATACGACACAGATGCCCCTGCCCAGGGACCATCCTCACCAAGAAATAAAATCATGGTGCAAAAAAGTGACGGCATTGCTCACATTGAGGGCGTCGGCATAGGTGGGGGTAATGTCGTTTAAATCTTTGAAAAAGGATCAGCATACCAAATATGAACCAAATCCATAAAAAAATTGCAAAGTCTGTGGCACTGACCTTGAATTTTGGTTTTACGGCCCTTTCAAGATTATGTCTTTTATTTCGAGCAGATCATTAATCAGATAAAGGGCGAAAACTAAACGGGGTAGCCGGAGAAAGAACCTATATCTTTCATCATACCAAATACGAACTAAACCCATTACATGGGTTGCGAAATGTGAGCTAAAAATTCTGAATCCGTGACCTTGACATTGAGGTCATGGGCATGGGCATGGGTTTGCTGAAAATAATAAGTCTGTGACCTTGACTTGAGGTCATGGGCATGGGCGCGGGGATGCTGAATAAAACTGTATATGTGTCTAAATTTAAATCTCTCCGGAAAGAAGGTACGCTCGTAATCCAATATTCCTTGCGCGCGTGTCCATTCATCTGGTCAGGTAGCCGGTATTATCGTAGGAAGAACATTATTTTGTAAACTGAAATGTTGCTTCAACGTTGAATGAATGTTGAGTCAACATTGTGTGTCTGCTGGGCTGTGGATGTTTATATCTTTCTATACTTGTTGAATCTGTAAGTGAGGCAGGATCAAATTGTGTTGGTTTAATTTTACAAAACAATTAAGAGCTGTCAGATGTAATCAGATAAAAAAGCCATTCACAAAATTAGAATTTTGTGGAACATCTGGCGAAATGCAGAGGACTATATAGTAAAGTATTATTAAACAGCATGACCAAAACATGATAATCATATAATTTCACATTTTGCTGAATCAGGACTATCAGTATACAGTCTGTTAGAACACAATGTTACCGGTCCTTAATTTCCATCAAAATTCATCAACATGTTCTTAAGATATGCGGGTAGTTTTTATGCTAAAATGGTGTCTTGACAAAAATTGGAACATGGTAAAAATGCATATAAAATTTAAATGAATACAAAAATAGGAGCTGAAATATGGGGACACCATCAAAGAAAACTGAATGCCCAGCCACTATTACTAGACATATGAGGTCATTCATAATATCAACTAACTCACCAATTATGGCTTTAATTCATAAAATATAGCAGCATTAGATATATGAAACTCTGAATACTGTAGACAAGTTTATATGAGAGTACTCTCTGTTGTGATAGATACTTCATAAAATATGTAATAAATTTACTACGGAAATAAAATTTAAAAATTATAATGGTTATACCCAAGGCAATTATTGTGCATAATTTCATCAAAATCCAAGCGTGGGCAGAAACCAATGCAAATTTCCTATACCTTGAAAGACCCCCTTTTACCACCAAAAATGCAAAATTTTCACATAAAAAAATATGATATTTTTCTTATTTCTGCTCAAAAGGTATATTGTGGGTACTCGTTAGAACCGCCTCTTCTAATGAATACCCCCCCCCCCCCAATCTATATGTTTTCGAGCAGAAATAAGAAAATTAATATATACACCCTGTAAACCCCATGTTCATCATAGTGCAGATTATATTTTTATTTTCTTTGGACGCATCGAGTCCATTGCTGGTAATACGAAAATCGAATACCGCTGAAATCTATGCTAGGGGGCGTATTCAGCCTTGCATACAACACTGCTGTTTATGAAGAAACTCAATAAAACCGAGTGTTTTCGTGATACATCCGACTAAGCTAAGAGTCGAGCTTTGAAAAAAGAAAAAAAAAAAAAAAAAAAAAAGGAATGGTCCCAAAGTTAGAACCTTTGAAAATTATTTTCAATTGACACGGTTTAACTTGATTGATCAGCGGCTTCCACGTGAACTACAGCAATATATAACTTTGGGTCAACGGTTACCTTAATCAGGGGTAGCCCCTATGTGCTCTTGGCGCCCGGTTACCTTAGTGCTGAGGTTGATACTGCGGTGTTGACGTCAGTACTCAGGTACTGATTTAAATAACTATATTATATCTTTAACTTTTGTAGTATAGAATTATAATTTTTCTAAAACTAAGACTGACTTGTCAGGTGAGACTTGTATCTTAGCGGATTTGGTTTACACTTTTTGTTATATTTTAGATTTTGCAAGTCTCGCTACTTTGGACATCTCCATCCTGATGCCCGGGACTTCCGTGGAATGTGGGCAATGTTTGCTGATGTTGGCTCGATTGGGGACGCCTATAAGTCCGCGGGTGGGCGTCTCTTGCCTGATGCCTCCAGTTGACCTGTCTCACGAGCTACGTCGGTCGGCGTGTGTTCGGAGGGGGATGTGCTGTGTTTGCCGGGTCTTGTCCATCATCCGTTTCGGTTTCAGAACTTTGGGGTTGAGACACACTGATGAAGATTAAATATCAGAAAGGCCTCTGTGTTACTAAATTTGGTATAGTTACGCCTTAATTAAAACAAAATCATCATCGTTAACTTAATCAAAGCACTGACAGCACTAATGGGTCGATTGTCTGTGAGTGTAGGCTGGGAAAATGGTGCTGCACATGGACTAAATCCTTGAAGCAAACGACATTGGCAAAAAAGTGTAGACCCAGATCAGACGCCGCTGAGTGGCGTCTGATCAAGGTCTACACTGTTTGCAAATGCCCCAGTACACGAGCCCAGTCCAGATTTTACAGATTACCATGCAGCTCATTTTCACCTATAGGGAGAATAGTGCTGCTATAAATAGCAGCTACATGTACCTGGATTTTGTTTTTGTTTGATTAGGATCTGCACCATGTGGCATGCAGTTGAGAATTTCGTTTGCTTGATTTTAGGTTTAACGTCCCCGTCAACACTATTTAGGTCATTTTGGAGACGTTGCTCCCAATTTTGCGGGACTTTTACCCGGCATTGAGATGAAATAACATCTCAATACCTGCATGCCGCCCAAACAAACCAATAGGGTTCATATGTACGGACGGTCTGACTCGCACCACTTTGCCTGGGCTGGCTTAGATCCTCTAAGCGGTTTACCAGTACTGTGCGGTCGGTTTCAGCTCTGCATGGAAGCATCATGCAGCCCATTCTATTTCGCCAAGCCCCGATGGGCGGGGGCTCACCTGTATTTTGTATATGGTCAGCATGAGTCACGTCGACAGTAGCAGATGAAAATCTTCTGTTAGTAATTTTGGGTCCCAAAAACTGGCATTTCCTCGGCCCCCGCCCATCGGAGCTTAAAGAAATATATGGGCTGTATGGTGCTTCCACGCAGAGCTGAAACCGACCGCACACGAGAACTGGTAAACCGCTTACAGGATGTAAGCCTGCCCAGGCAAAGTGGTGCGAGTCGGTCTGGACCGTCAATGCTAAATACACCCTTAATTATTGGTTTCATTTGGCGACAGGGCTTTAGAAGTCATTTCATCGGAATGTCGGGTAAAAGTCCCAAGAAACTGGAAGCAACGTCTCCAAAATGACATTTACAGTGTTGACGGGGACGTTTAACCTCAAGTCAAACAAAACAAAACAAGCATTTCCACACAGGGAGAATCGGACATTCAGGAAATCCCGAGTTGGCTCCCTTATATCAGATGCACCTGACCGCTTTAAATTTTATTACACTTAGACATACAACACGGATATGAAAGAATGTTGTTGAAAGTCAATATCTCTTATGTAATATATCAGACGACATTTTATTTCTTTTTATCAGATATGAGTCGGACTGACATTTCATGTGAATAGCCTAGTGAATAGGATATCAGTATTGACATTTCATGTGAATTGCCTGTGTCAACCCTTTTTGTACCAAATGGAATCTTTCTCCTTAATTATATATAGCATGAGTCCATTTCAAAATTTAGGGGTGTCAGGTTGAGTTTTCATCAAAATTTATTTGGAAAATGGCTTAAATTTTTGCAAACAGTGCAGGCCCTGGTCGGACGCCGCGTTCTGCGGCGTCTGATCTGGGCCTGCACTGTTTTCCAGGGTACCCGTTTTTGGGCTTCCGGTACTAAATGGGTTAAGTTTAAACCTTAAGATGCCAAGAAAAACTGTATCTGCTTTCAACCTTCTTAAAATATATTTTTGGTTTCAGACAAACAGTGTGTAGCCTGATCAGACTGCTCCCGATTTAGGCCCACACCAACACCAGGCAACAAAGCAGACGACAATAGTTGTGATTGGCATCTAAAGGGTGAAAATACAATATTTCACAATCGTCAACAAGGCTATTCAAACACCGCGTTAAACCAATATGGATGAAGAATAAAATCGAAATATTAATTGTGTGTAATGTCGGCGTTTTGTGATGAAGAAAATATGGAGTTTGTGGAACATTTATTTCTTTTGTATAAGTCAAGCGATAGCTGTTACTACGTGTAAGTACACTTTTTGTTGTTGTTGTTTTTGTTGTTGTTGTTTTATACGCCCGGTGAATCATATCCCAGCAGGCACTAAACGTTGAACTAACGTTGAAACAACATCCGACCAAGCTGAAACTTGATATATATAGTAAGATAAATATTTGGCCTCTCTTCGTTATTATCTCCCCTTCAGTACGCACATATATTTTAGCCACCTAGCGGAGACATTTACGACAAGGGAACCAATCTAGGTAGATCATGATGTGGACAAGTTGGCTGCTTTCAAAAAGCATCCAATAGGTTTGGTCTTGTCAGTCTACATACTGATTTGAGCAAGCTGCTATCATTATCCCACTTAATGCATTTTTTGAATAAAAATAATAAACTTTAATACAAAACGTGTATATAAAATTTCGAAGTCTGTGACCTTGGTATCAGGAAGGGTAGGTAGTGATGAGTATTCTGTGGTAAATTGTTTAACGCCATGGCAAGTATAAACTAAATGTAACTTACATATGGTTTACACATGTATAGCACAAAACTTAACCAAACGAAAATGTCAACCGAATTTTTCAAAGGATCATAACTCTGTTAATATTTGGTGAACAGTAATTCTCGAAACTTAAGGCACATCTTCACATCTGAGCCTTACTACATACACATTTTTGGCTTGATCGGATGAAAACTGTAGGAGTTATACGGAAACGAAAAAAAAAGTTTACGAACGGCGGACGGACACCAACCCCATAACTTAATACGACCGTTTTTTTTTTTTTTTGTTTTTTGTTTTTTGTTGTTTTTCAAACGGGCGTATAAAAAGATTTTTCCTAAGTCATCAGACCTTCTATAGGGCCTTGGTTATCTATTCCATTTGTTGTTAACGTCCCTGTTAACACTGTATGAGTCTTTTTTGAGACATTGCTTCCAATTTTGTGGGACTTTTACTCAGTACTGAGATAAAACGGGCAGATAAAACTCCTTCTTAAGCCCTGTCACCCAATGAAACTAAATGGTTGAAATGCATGAACGGTCCGACTCGAGCCACTTTTCCTGGGCAGGCTTAGAACTTCTAGGCGATTTAACACTACTCATGTGCGGCCGGTATCAGCACTGCGTGGAAGCATCATGCAGCCAAATCTATTTCTTCAATCCCCGATGGACGGGGGCCGATACATTGGACTGCATGAGCTGAAATCGACCGAACTTTGAAGTATTGCTGAACCGCCTAGGAAGATCTAAGCCTACCCAGACAAAGTGCTGCGAATCAGACTGTATCTTAAACCTCGGCAGTTTCTTTAAGCGATACCTCCGCAAAAACCTGAAATTTGCAATCCTTTTGTATATCGTTCTGGATCACAATTTAATTGTAAAAGAAACTGATTAGTAAAACGTCAAGTATTGAGTGGAAATAAAGAACACCACTCTCGGCTTATCAGATACAATAGTTCCCATCGAATGCGCCAAAAAGTCTTTTAACAACTCAGTCTGTAACTGGTGGCAGGTCACTTAGTAGTCATTAAGTTTTTTAACAGAAACTATTGCTATCTGTGCTGGTCTCAAGAACAATAAACAACGACCCATCAACGTTATGACTTTGTTCCGCTCCCTAAATATCGAGCTGTGCACTGACGTTAATTCTAGTAGCAAAGACATGGAAATGTTTTTACACACCCTGCGATCTTTTTATGCCCCCGCATCGGATGATGCCGGGGGCATAGAGTTTTCCGTACGTGCGTCCGTGAGTACGTGCGTACGTGCGTACTTGCGTCCGAATGTACGTCCTTCTGTACGAAAGTGTGCACGTACGTACGTACGTACGTAATCCTGTTAGACTCAGGTTAAGGTTTTTGTACAAGGTAGAACTTTAGCTCATATTTTCCAAACCATATTGGTTCTGGTTCGTTCGTCCGTTCGTCTGTCCATTACGCTTTTGATGCATAGCATAACTAAAGAACCGTGTATGCTAGGGTTTCGAAATTTCATATATGGATTCCTCATGGAAAATTAGCTGACGCGTATTTTTTTCTCGTCCGGATTATGCCCCTTCAAGAGTTATTGCCCTTTGATTTTTTTTTAAATAAAATCTTGTCAGCAAGATATCTCAAAAACTATAGGAGCTAGAGCCTTGAAAGTTGGTGGTTATATTGATGGTGATAAGTAGATGAACTGATTAACTTTTGACAAAATTCCGAAAAATACTTTGTGAGTTATGGCCCTTTGTCATTTTGGTAATTTGTGCCCATTGTAATGTATGCTAAAAGTGATGCATAGCATAACTTTAGAACCATGTATGCTAGGGTTTTGAAATTTCATATATGGATTCCTCATGGAAAATTAGCTGACGCGTATTTTTTTCTCGTCCGGAATATGCCCCTTTCAAGAGTTATTGCCCTTTGAAATTTTTTTAATAAAATCTTGTCAGCAAGATATCTCAAAAACTGTTGGAGCTAGAGCCTTGAAAGTTGGTGAATAGATTGTTGGTGATGAGTAGATGAACTGAATAACTTATGACAAAATTCCGAAAAATACTTTGTGAGTTATGGCCCTTTGTCATTTTGGTAATTTGTGCCCATTGTAATGTATGCTAAAAGTGATGCATAGCATAACTTTAGAACGGTGTATGCTATAATTTTGAAATTTCATATATGCATTTCTGATGGAAAATAAGCTGACGCGTATTTTTTTTCTCGTCAGGATTATGCCCCTTTCAAGAGTTATTGCCCTTTGAATTTTTTTTTAATAAAATCTTGTCAGCAAGATATCTCAAAAACTATTGGAGCTAGAGGCTTGAAAGTTGGTAAATATATTGGTGGTGATGAGTAGATGAACTGATTAACTTTTGACAAAATTCCAAAAAATACTTTGTGAGTTATGGCCCTTTGTCATTTTTAGCTCACCTGACCGAAGGTCATGGTGAGCTTTTGTGACCGTAAGATGTCCGGCGTCGTCGTGCGTCGTCCGTCGTCCGTCGTCCGTCGTGCGTAAACTTTTTCTTGTGAACAAACTAGAGGCCACAGTTTTGGTCCAATCATCATCAAACTTGCTCAGAATGATCATCATGACAATATCTCGGTCAAGTTCGAATATGGGTCATGTCGGGTGAAAAAGTAGGTCAGTAGGTCAAATCATAGAAAAACCTTGTGAACACTCTAGAGGGCACAGTTTTGGTCCAATCATCATCAAACTTGCTCAGAATAATTATCATGACAATATCTCGGTCAGGTTCGAATATGGATCATGTAGGGTCAAAAAGTAGGTCAGTAGGTCAAACCATAGATAGTCCTTGTGAACACTCTAGAGGGCACAGTTATGGTTCAATTATCATCAAACTTGCTCAGAATGATCATTGTGACAATATCTCGGTCAAGTTTGAATATGGGTCATGTCGGGTCAAAAAGTAGGTCAGTAGGTCAAATCATAGAAAAACCTTGTGAACACTCTGAAGGCCACTGTTTTGGTCCAATTATCATGAAACTTGCTCAGAATGACCATTGTGACAATATTTCAGTCCAGTTCGAATATGGGTCATATCGGGTTAAAAAGTAGGTCAGCGGGTCAAATCATATAAAAACCTTGTGAACACCCTAGGGGCCACAATTTTGGTCCAATCATAATCAAACTTGCTCAGAATGATCATCATGACAATATCTCGGTCAAGTTTGAATATGGGTCATGTCCGGTTGAAAAGTAGGTCAGTAGGTCAAATCATAGAAAAACCTTGTGAATACTCAGGAGGCCACAAGTTTGGTTAAATCATTAATCTTGCTCAGAATGGTCATTGTGACAATATCTTGGCTTAAGTTTGAATAAAGGTCTTTTCGGGTCAAAAAGTAGGTCAGTAGGTCAAATTAAAGAAAAAACTTGTGAACACTCTAGAGGCCACAATTTTGGTCCAATCATCATCAAACTTGCTCAGAATGATCATTGTGACAATATCTTGCTTAAGAATGAATATGGGTCATGTCGGGTCAAAAAGTAGGTCAGCGGGTCAAATCATAGAAAAACCTTGTGAACACTAGAGGCCAGTTTTGGTCCAATTATAAACAAACTTGCTAAGAATGATCATCATGACAATATCTTGGTCAAGTTTTAATATGGGTCATGTCGGGTCAAAAAGTAGGTCAGTAGGTCAAAGCATAGAAAAACCTTGTGAACACTCTGGATGCCACAGTTTTGGTCCAATCATGATCAAACTTGCTCAGAATTATCATTGCGACAATATTTCAGTCAAGTTGGAATATGGGTCATGTCGGGTTAAAAAGTAGGTCAGCGAGTCAAATCATAGAAAAACCTTGTGAACCCCCTAGAGGCCACATTTTTGGTCCAATCATAATCAAACATGCTCAGAAATGATCATCCTGACAATATCTCGGTCATGGTTGAATATGGGTCATGTCAGGTCAAAAAGTAGGTCAGTAGGTCAAATCATATAAGAACCTTGTGAACACTCAGAAGGCCACAGTTTTGGTCCAATCATCATTAATCTTGCTCACAATGGTCATTGTGACAATGTCTCAGTCAAATTCGAATAGGGGCCATGTCGGGTAAAAAAGTAGGTCAGCCGGTCAAATCGTAGAAAAATCTTGTGAACACTCAAGAGGCCACAATTTTTTATCCAATCATAATTAAACTTGCTCAGAATGATCATCATGACAATATCTCGGTCAAGTTCGAATATGGGTCAATTCGAGTCAAAAATAGGTCAGTAGTTCAAATCATAGAAAAACTTTGTGAACACTAGAGGCAACACTTTTGATCCAATCATCATCAACTTTGCTCAGTTTGATCATTGTGTCAATATCTCATTCAGGTTTGAATATGGGTCATGTAGGGTTAAAAAGTAGTTCAGCAGGTCAAATCATAGAAAAACCTTGTGAACACCTTAGAGGCCACAATTTTGGTCAAATTATAATCAAACTTGCTCAGAATGATCATCCTGACACAATTTTGTCCAATTATAATCAAACTTACTCAGAATGATCATCATGACATATCTCGGTCAAGTTTGAATATGGGTCATGTCAGGTCAAAAAGTAGGCCAGTAGGTCAAATCATAGAAAAACCTTGTGAACACTCTGAAGGCCACAGTTTTGGTCCAATCATCATTAATCTTGCTCAGAATGGTCATTGTGACAATATCTGGTCAGGTTCGAATATAGGTTATGTCAGGTTAAAAAGTAGGTCAGCCGGTCAAATCATAGAAAAACCTTGTGAACACTCAAGAGGCCACAATTTTGGTCCAGTCATAATCAAACTTGCTCAGAATGATCATCATGACAATATCTCGGTCAAGTTTGAATATGGGTCATATCAGGTCAAAAAGTAGGTTAGTAGGTCAAATTATATACGAACCTTGTGAACACTCTAGACGCCACAGCGTTAGACCAATCATGATCAAACTTCTCTGAAACCACAAGGCCCAGGACTTTGATATTTGGTATGAAGCTTCATCTAGTGGACCCCTACCAAGATTGTTCAAATTATAGTGCTGGGGCCAAAAAAGCCCCCGCCCCGGGGCCCTTTGGTTTTACATAGGCTTATATAAGGAAAATCTTTAAAAATAAAATCTTCTTCTCTGAAACCACAAGGCCCAGGTCTTTGATATTTGGTATGAAGCTTCATCTAGTGGACCCCTACAGAGATTGTTCAAATTATAGTGCTGGGGCCAAAAATGCCCCCGCTCCGGGGCCCTTTGGTTTTGCATGGGCTTACATGTATATAGGGAAGAGCTTTAAAAATCTTCTTCTCTGAAACCGTAAGACCCAGGTCTTTGTTATTTGGTATGAAGCTTCATCTAGGGGACCCCTACCAAGATTGTTCAAATTATAGTGCTTGAGCCAAAAATGCCCCCATCCCGGGGCCCTTTGGTTTTACATGGGCTCATATAGGGAAAATCTTTAAAAATCTTCTTGTCTGAAACCGCAAGGCCCAGGTCTTTGATATGTGGTATGAAGCTTCATCTAGTGGACCCCTACCAAGATTGTTCAAATTATAGTGCTGGGGCCAAAAATGCCCCCGCCCCGGGGCCCTTTTGTTTTACATAGGCTTATATAGTAAAAAATCTTTAAAAATCTTCTTCTCTGAAACCACAAGGCCCAGGACTTTGATATTTGGTCTGAAGCTTCATCTAGTGGACCCCTACCAAGATTGTTCAAATTTTAATGCTGGGACAAAAAATGCCCCCGCCAGGGGGCCCTTTGGTTTTACATTGGCGTATATAGGGAAAATCTTTAAAAATCTTCTCTGAAACCACACGGCCCAGGTCTTTGATATTTGGTATGAAGCTTCATCTAGTGGACCCCTACCAAGATTGTTCAAATTATAGTGCTGGGGTCAAATATGCCCCCGTTCCGGGGCCCTTTGGTTTTACATGGGCTTATATAGGGACAATCTTTAAAAATTTTCTTCCCTGAAACTGTAAGGCCCATGTCTTTGATATTTGGTATGAATCTTCACCCCACAAGGCCCAGGTCCCCCCCCCCCCCCCCCCCCTTTTGGTTTTACATAGGCTTATATAGGGAAAATCTTTAAAAATCTTCTCTGAAACCGCAAGGCCCAGGTCTTTGATATTGAGTATGAAGCTTCACCTAGTGGACTCCTACCAAGATTGTTCAAATTATAGTGCTGGGGCCAGAAATGCCCCCGCTCTGGGACCCTTTGGTTTTACATAGGCTTCTATAGGGAAAATCTTTAAAAATCTTCTTCCCTGAAACCACAAGGCCCAGGTCTTTGATATTTGGTATGAAGCTTCACCTAGTGGACCCCTACTAAGATTGTTCAAATTATAGCCCTGGGGACAAAAATGCTCCCGCTCCAGGGCCCTTTGGTTTTACATAGACTTATTTAGGGAAAATCTTGAAAAATCTTTTTCTCTGAAACCACAAGGGCTAGGTCTTTGATATTTGGTATGAAGCTTAATCTTGTGGACCCCTACCAAGATTGTTCAAATTATAGCCCTTGGGCCAAAAATGCCCCCACTTGGGCCCTTTGGTATTACATAGACTTATATATAGGGAAAATCTTGAAAAATATTCTTCTCTGAAACCAGAAGACCTAGGTCTTTGATATTTGGTATGAAGCTTCATCTGGTGGACTTCTACCAAGATTGTTCAAATTGTAGCCCTGAGACCAAAAACACCCCTGTCTCGGGGGCCCTTTGGTTTTACATAGACTTATATAGGGAATATCTTTAAAAATCTTCTTCTGTGAAACCACAAGGCCTAGGTCTTTGATATTTGGTGTGAAATTTCATCTAGTGGACCTCTATCAAGATTGTTCAAATTATAGCCCTGGGGCCAAAAATGCCCCTACCTCGAGACCCTTTGGTTTTTCATAGACTTATATAGGGAAATCTTTAAAAATCTTCTCTGAAACCACAAGGCCCATGTCTTTGATATTTGGTATGGAGCTTCATCTAGTGGACCTCTACCAAGATTGTTCAAATTATAGCCCCTGCCCCGCGGCCCTTTGGTTTTGCATAGTTTTATATATAGAGATAATCTTTGAAAATCTTCTTCTCTGAAACAGCAAGGCCCAGGTCTTTGATATTTGGTGTGAAGCTTCATCTAGTGGACCTCTATCGAGATTGTTTAAGTTATAGCCCTGAGGCCAAAAATGCCCCCGCCCCGGGGCCATTTGGTTTTACATAGGCTAATGTAGGGAATATCTTTAAAAAATCTTTTTCTCTGAAACCCCAAGGCCCAGGTCTTGGATATTTGGTGTGTAGCTTCATCTAGTGGACCTTTGCCAAGATTGTTCAAATTATAAGCTTTGTTGATATTTGGTATGAAGCTTCACCTTTTTAGACCTCCCTCAACATTATGCACATTGTAGCCCTGGGGTCAATAATGGCCCTCCCCGAGGCCCACTTGTTACTCTATCATATGGGTCAGGTGAGCGATCCAGGGCCATCATGGCCCTCTTGTTGGTAATTTGTGCCCATTGTAATGTATGCTAAAAGTGATGCATAGCATAACTTTAGAATCATGTATGCTAGGGTTTTGAAATTTCATATATGGGTTCCTCATGAAAAATTAGCTGACGCGTATTTTTTTTCTCGTCCGGATTATGCCCCTTTCAAGAGTTATTGCCCTTTGAATTTTTTTTAATAAAATCTTGTCAGCAAAATATCTCAAACACTATTGGAGCTAGAGCCTTGAAAGTTGTTGAGTATATTGGTGGTAATGAGTATATGAACTGATTAACTTTTGACAAAATTCCGAAAAATACTTTGCGAGTTATGGCCCTTTGTCATTTTGGTAATTTGTGCCCATTGTAATGAATCCTAAAAGTGATGCATAGCATATCTTTAGAACTGTGTATGCTATGGTTTTGAAATTTCATATATGCATTCCTAATGGAAAATAAGCTGACACGTATTTTTTTCTCATCCAGATTATGCCCCTTTCAAGAGTTATTGCCCTTTGAATTTTTTTTAATAAAATCTTGTCAGCAAGATATCTCAAAAACTGTTGGAGCTAGAGGCTTGAAAGTTGGACCATGAGTCATGTGCAAGACCAAGGTCCATACCTCCAATGTCAAGGTCATACCTAGAGGTCAAAGATAAAAAAAGGACAGTCAATAACTTCCTTATTCTTTGATGGATTATGAAATTACTTGGCAGAAATGTTAACCATCATGAGACGATGTGTTGTACCGCAAAGGTCAAGGCCATACTTAGAGGTCAAAGGTAAAAAAGTGCTTTTTTTTGTTTACGACCAATACCTTTTTTTTTCTATGAACATTTTTAAAGTTACTATGCAGAAATGTTCATCTTCATTAGATGATGTGTTGTACACAAGACCCAGCTCAATACCTCCAATGTCAAGGTTATACGTAGCAGTCAAAAACGGGGGAGACATCTGTGTTTTTGTAGAAAAACAAATTCTAGTTAATTTTTGGTTTTACGATCCTTTCAAAATTATTTCACTCATATCAAGCCGATCGTTAATCGGAGGTGATCGAAAATTGGAGTACTCGATGAAAAACCTCCTGACCTTCCGTTGCAGAACTTCTCATTATGTGACCTGAGCCATGCTCAAACCTACAGCGTTGAGAGACCTAATGATTAAGAGTCAGTACTCTGATCCACTAGGCCACGGAGGCCCGTTACACCCAGCGATCTTTATAAATGAGGAAAAAAATACCGTTTTTTTTTCTTTTCAACATTTACATATACGTAATATTAGAGCTATCAGCGCACCGAAAGATGTTCAGAATATATAAATCTGTTCCTATCTGTGTGAAGTAAACTTTGCAAGTTGTGTTTATTTGTATTTAACGGCCCAGTCAACACTGATTTGGGTCATGTTTGGGCCTGTCAGTGTACCTATCCACGCTTTTCCTGAGCAGGCTTATCCGTACAGTGCACATTCTGTTGCCAAAAACTGACCCCTGCCCTTCGTGAATCAGCGAAAGGGAGAGAATGACCATAGAAAAAATTTCATGATCAATCTTCACGAAAGAATGTTGCCGACCCCGGTAGGTATCGAACCCGAGTCTTCCTTATCACCAGTCAGACTGCATCCGACTGAGCTACCGCAGCCAGCCACACTATGTGAGTAGTAGCAGTTATGTTCTGTTGTTTTTCGTTTCCATGGTCCAATGGACTTACTCCATAATGGCATTGCAAGACGTAACCTTTGCGAAAATGACTGCGGTTGTTATAAGTTCCCCATAAGGGAAATAGATACGCCTTAAGGGGGTGGGGCTACTACTGCAAAAGTAGTTTCTCTTTGGTTATGTCTAATGGGTATACTCTTAAAGGAAAGAATTTGCTCCAGGGGAGCAAATTCTTCCCCTGTTAGAGTAGACCCCTTTTTTCAACTTTTTTTTTAGCAACCATAAGGTCCTTAAAGTTGTATTTCCATTTCCATCACGAAATCATGCCTATAGAATTGTGATCCCCTTTAATATGTTCTGTAAAAGGGTTATCCTTTGGAAGCAAGGAATACACCACAGAACTGAAAAATATGGTGTACACATGTTTTCTGGGCCAGACTAGCTAGTTTCGGCCAATTAGGCCTTATCAGTGACCCTAAGATATTTTCAAAATTCCACAATGGATTCAATGATCCCAAAGGACAAGAAAATATAATCTACACTATGATGTAGGGCAGGGAGACGTTTTACCGCCGCCACACATTCCCACACACCAGTTGTAGTGAAGTTAAATATGTTCTATAAAAGGGCTACCCTTTGGAAGCACGGAATACACCACGGAACTGAAAAATATGGAGTGTACATGTTTTCTGGACCAGACTAGTTAGTTTCGGTCAATTAGGCCTCATCAGTGACCCTCATATATTTTCAAAATTCCACAATGGAATCTATGATCCCAAAGGACAAGAAAATATAATCTACGCTTTTATATAGTAAAGCTCGGGTTTGCAGGGGTATACATTAATTTCCGTAGTCATGCTCTGAGACACTAGATTGTGGGTACTCGAAAGAATCGCCTCGTCGAGGCGTTTCTGTCGACTCCCCGCAATCTATGTTTTGAGCAAAAAGGCAAATATTCCAATTTTTCTTTTTAGAATTTCTTTTTCCGTGACCAACAAATGACAATGTTTTTGTATAGGTGTGTTTCGAAATACGGTAAAAATGGTAGACTACTCGTAACTGCCACACCTGCCAGGTGTATCCATTTCCCTTAAGATATTTATTGTTGGAGTTGAAACGCTTGCTTTTCGGCCTGTTTCGCTATTCAGACAGGCTGTTTCCTGTAGTTGCAGTAGAGTATTGCATCATCGTTATTTGTTTGTTTGATTTGATGTTTAACGTTAAAGCTGATTGGTTGATCGCGTCACGTGCCCCTCCATGGAACAGTTACAATCTGGTCATTATACCCGGTTTGCCCGCCTCATGGCGACCAAACCAAAAAGCGTATATTGCGTCGAGGTTACGGTCCACCAAATAATAACAGAGTCAGGCCCCTTTAAAAAAACATCTGGGACTTGATTGGGATGCATGCTGCTTCCTACGAAGAGCTGAAACCGACCGCACATGAGTAGTCCTACTGGTAAACCGCTTAGAGGATCTAAGCCTGCATGTCCAGACAAAGTGGTGACAGTCGGAGTCCGGGACCGTCCATGCATAGTTTCATTGGGTGGCAGGGCTTGATTGTTTGTTTGATTTGAGGTTTAAGGTCCCCACCAACACTGTAAAGGTCATTTTGGAGACGTTGCTTCCAATTTTGTGGGACTTTTACCCGACATTGAGATGAAATGACAAATAATAATAGAGTTATGTCCCTTTGAATATTTCTGTAAACATTTAGTTTCCGGAGAACTCTAGCAGTTTATATCTGATATAGCTGAAACTTGATATATATATAGTTAGAACATGATACACAGTAGCGCTTATTGTTTTTAAGTTACAGTCTACCAATTGCCTTTAAAAATTTCTGAAAAACATTTAGTTTCCGGCTAACTCCTGCTACAAATTAGATCCGATCAAGCCGAAATTTGTACTATAGTTAGACCATCATGTGGAGCAGCCCATATTGTTTCAAAGGTTATGGTCCACCAAATATTTAAAGAGTTTGAAAATTCTGTAAACAGTTTGTTTCTGGCTAACTCCTTCTACAATTTAGATCCGATCAAACTGAAACTTGTTAATATATACTTAGACCACGATGCGGAGCAGCGCATCCTGTTTCGAGGTTACAGTCCACCAAGTTCTTATAGAGTTATGCCCCTTTAAAAAAAACCTGCGAAACATTTGATTAAGCTGACACTTGATATATAGTTAGACCGTGATGTTGAGCAGCGCATATTGTTTCGAGGTGACAGTCCACCAAATATTTTTATGAGTTATACCCTTTCGAAAATTTCTTGTGTTTCTAAAATTTCTTAGTTTCCAGCTATGTCCTCCTATAATTTGGATCCGATCAAGCTGAAACATATAGTTAGACCAAGATGTACAGCAGCTCATATTATTTCTAGTTACAGTGCACCAAATATTTGCAGAGTTATGCCCATTTGAAAATTGGTATAGACTTTTCATTTCAGGCCTACCCCATCTGAAACTTGATTTATAGTTAGACCATGATGTGAAGTAGTGCGTATTGTTTCAAGTACGCAGTTTGCCAAATATTAAGAGCTCTTTTCTCCCTTTCTCTGGGAGACGACACAAAATGACCCGTAAGGGTTGACTTGTCGTTAAACACCAACACAATATATGTTATACACAACTCAAAACAATTAAAGGAGCAAACACATATATTGGCAACCAGTTCACAAATCACGGCCTGTAACCGCTAAGGCTGACACGACTAATCGTATAATCGGTTAATCGATCGATAAATTCCACAAACATGATTATCATTTCTTATTTCCTTTAATCGATTACCTGATAGGTACAATTTACTACTCAAAGTTATGCCTAAAATAGCTGGATGAGTGGCAAACAGTCCAGACCCTGATGAGACGCCGCATTCTGCGGCGTCTCATCTGGGTCTACACTGTTTGCTCAGGCCTGTCTGTTCAAATATACATATGATAAAGTACAACATATGGTAAGAGTCATGCTAAGAAGAAAGCCAGACAGGTAAAATAATGACAAAAACTTAGAGATTACTATTCGATTATTGATCGCAATGACAGGACTGATAATCGATTATCTTTCAACTCCGATTAGCCAGCCCTAGTAACCGCTGAAGGAAGAATTTGCATAAATGTTTGAGTAATCGCCATCTTTACGTCAGATTATTTCAGATGTCATAGACATGCGCAAATAGTCACATTTTCCTGTCAGTTATGTGTATGACCACCTCTAGCAGCGCAAACACTCCTGGCATCGCCGAGGCATGCTACGAACCAAATTTTGAACAGTTTGTAAAGCTAGTGTTACCCACTCATGTCTAAGGATGTTTGTGAGATCTTGAATAGTCATTGGTGGATGATCGCCCTACATGTGAGATACGTCTGCAAAGAATGCCCCACACGTTCTATTAGGTTTAAGCCGGTCAGTCTATTACTGCATTAGTCTCACGATTAAGGCAATCCATGCACACTCTAGCAGTATGGGGGTGCGCATTACCCTGCATCAGAATGAAATTGCCACCTATTGCCCCAGCGAAAGGCCTCACAACAGGATCTAGAATCTTACCTCGATACCGTAATGCAGTCAATTTGTTTTATTTGAGGTTTAACGTCCCCGTCAACACTGTAAAGGTCATTTTGGAGACGTTGCTTCCAATTTTGTGGGACTTTTACCCGACATTGAGATGAAATGACATCTCAAGCCCTGTCGCCCAATGAAACCAATAGGGTTTATTAGCATGGACGGTCCGCCTCGCACCGCGGTTCCTTAGATCCTCTAAGCGGTTTACCAGTACTAGTGTGCGGGCCAGATTCAGCTCTGCGTGGAAGCATCATGCAGCCCATATATTTTTTCAAGCCCCTATGGGCGGGGGCGATTAATGCAGTCAATGTTCTTGGACAAACTCATATCGCCGTGCACGATGTTGCCTGGTGAGAATAGGCTCGTCTGGCCCTCATATCACCTTCAACTACGGTAACCTGTTACGCATTGTTTGATCGGATTGCATGATGGAAATCGATTTGTAGCCTTCTGGCCGTGTACTGCCGATTTCGTGGCGCTATATTTCGTAGATATTGATCTCCCCTTTGTGACGTCATGCGATGTCGGCCTTGCCCTTTTCGTCTAGTAAACTCGCCTTCTCCCGGTAGCGTCGCCATAGCCTTGGCAACAACACTTCTCGATACATCAAAGCGTTCAGCAACGATCCTTTGGGTGTACCCACTTTCAAGCAAAGCGACAGCTTGAGCGATCTCAACTTCTTCCAAGAACCGTCTAACACCATATAAGCCACTATGAAGCCCAAAATAACGCATAACCGAAGGACTGACATGTTTCTGACCCGAACTCAAATTTTGAACAGATCGCCCCATACCGAATTTCAGCCGTTTTATAGGGGTATCCATGCTGTAGCTCACATTCTTGCTTTGCACGTGAACCTTGCTTCTTGATGTCCCTTTCCTTGAGATTGAAAATTGCCAAGCTGTGATGTTATACAGGCTTAAAAGTTTGCTCCTTTAATTGTTTTGAGTAGCGTATATAATTAAACCACCTTATCGCTGGAATATTCCATTGTGAAATAAATGCGGGACTTGGACAAGAATTAATACATTCGGGTCAAGTCGGATTGACAGGGCCTTATAGCTTATAGGTAGTCATCTCGTTTACAAGTCCAAGTAATGAATATTTTTTATAGGGAAAAGTGGCGTTTACACCCTTGGTTTACACCCACTGGGCAAATGGTGTCTTATAAGCAACGCCGCATCACCGTCGATACTCGTATATATTCGTTGCCCTGCTGGGTCCCCCGTTTCGGGTAAATTTGGCCGGTAGGGTTTGGGGTTTCATTTCATCACAGTGTAGGGTAAAAGTCCCACATATTCGGAAGCAAGGTCTCCAAAAATGACCAAAAATAGTATTGACGGGGGACGTAAAACCAACACAAACAAATAAACCATTTATATACACGTAATCTTTATATTTTGGGATTCACTGAACCATATTATGTCCAACACTGTGTCAAAATGAACAGTTATTATACCAAGGTTTATGTGCACATAGAGGATCTTACACGAGTGGCCGTTTCATATGAAATATATGAAACGAGCCTTCGGCGACTTTCACAAATTTAATTTGAAGTTACCACGAGTGAACGATTTCGTGTATCATATAGCGATTTTACGTAAATCATGGCATATTTCATTGTAGAGTTTCAATAGAAACCATGGGGTTGTGCCAATATGGCACAGTTTATACTGGCACAGTTACCATGTGTTATCATTACGAAAATATGCCTTTACAAATGCATTGTAACCTTTCTCACCGGAAAAATGAACATTTTAAGATGAAAAATTGTGATATTTTTCTTATTTCTCTAAAATAAAGATTGTGGGTACTCGTTAGAACCGCCTCATCGAGGCGGTTCTAACGAGTACCCACAATCTATAGTTTAGAGCAGAATAAGGTTTACCCCTGTAAACCCCAGTTTTACTATATAAAAGTGGGGTTCATAGGGGTAAAAAATATATAGGCATGTTTTCGTGATGTTACACATGTGGTCCTGTGATGTTACCCACTAAATAACTGCAACATAACGTTCGTTTGTTTAGTTGTTTGTATTGGAGTTTAACGGCCCAGAGAACAGTATTTAGGTCATTTTTGAGCCGATCAGTTTACATATCCACACTTTTCCTGGGCAAGCTTTTACGTAAGCGGTTAACCAGTACAGTGTACATTCTTTCGCCAGAAACTGACAACTGCCCTTCTTGAATCAGCGGAAGGGAGAGAATGACCGTAGAAAACATTTCATGATCAATCTCCACGAAAGAATATTGCCAAACCCGGAGCTACCGAGGCCGGCGACATAACGTTCGTATGTGATATTATTATTTATTATATACCTACAAGAAATACTGCTGTCTACTATCAGTTTTCCGACACAAAAATACAGAATCCCGTATCACGCACTCGCGTTTTCCGATTCCGTATCACACTCCTGCAAACCCTGAGTCCCGGCATTTGTTGCGACGTTAGAAAACAGCCATCGATAACGCGGAACCAAACGTTCGAAATGATGACGTTACTTACACACAGAATGTAACGTCAAAGTTTCCCGCCAATTTACGTTGACAAAAGACTTTATTAAAAGCGAAAAAAGGTATATAATAAACGTATTATCACTAAAATAACTTGATCTGTCGCACAGTATCACGTCTCTTGGATGTTTCCAGATCTTACGCATCACACTCGACGCTGCGCGTCTCGTGTGATACGCTGATCTGGAAACATCCACTCGACGTGATACAATGCGTCAGATCAAGTTACTGTAGTAATAATATGTATATACCCAGAAAATGTCCCGTTTACTTTGTACAGAATTTACCGGTCAATATTTTTCCTTATTATATACCTACAAGAAATACTGCTGTCTACTATCAGTTTTCCGACACAAAAATACAGAATCCCGTATCACGCACTCGCGTTTTCCGATTCCGTATCACACTCCTGCAAACCCTGAGTCCCGGCATTTGTTGCGACGTTAGAAAACAGCCATCGATAACGCGGAACCAAACGTTCGAAATAATGACGTCACTTACACACAGAATGTAACGTCAAAGTTTCCCGCCAATTTACGTTGACAAAAGACTTTATTAAAAGCGAAAAAAGGTATATAATAAACGTATTACCACTAAAATAACTTGATCTGTCGCACAGTATCACGTCTCTTGGATGTTTCCAGATCTTACGCATCACACTCGACGCTGCGCGTCTCGTGTGATACGCTGATCTGGAAACATCCACTCGACGTGATACAATGCGTCAGATCAAGTTACTGTAGTAATAAATATAGATTATTCATTCTCCTAGTTGAAATATGGGATTTATAAACCGAGGGAGGTAAAACAATCCGATAAAGAAACGAGTGCGAAGCACGAGTTTCTTTAACGGATTGTTTTACCTCCCGAGGTTTATAAATCCCATATTTCAAATAGGAGAAATGTATAATCTGTATATTACATGCACTTCCATAGACTTTTAGGAGAGTTTGGATCTTGAATTTTGGATCTGAATGCCCGTTCAGTTGACTGTTTACAGCCCATGTAAACGGTTCAATCAGCGAAGTGTTACAGAATCTGGGTGGAAGAACAACTGGATGGGCGCCATTTTGAAAGCGCTTTCTACAGTTTTGAACAAAAATAGAAGAAACAAAGTGTTTCAGTGATAAAACAAGTAAAACGTTAGATTAAATAAAGCAAAACTTACATCCTAATCAATGGTCATATCCATGTTTTCTTTCGTTTCAGCGTTGCATCCGACTCAAACGTCACGCATTCTGAACGTCTGTTGATATTTCTTAGACGCCATTACAATGACGTCATGAATAACGTCGCCGTGATTGAAACTTTCCCGCGTTTGAATAGAACAATTTCACTGCAAAGCGGTATCTCGTATCTTGTACATAAAGTAGTTCCAGCTGAAGGGATTTATTTCCCCGGCTAAGAGGAAATATTTCTTCTCAGCAAAAAGGAAAATACCAAGTTTATGTCTGGTAGAAATCATGGTATTTCTCTGTAATGCATGTAATATTATGTATATATTGCCCGTAGTCAAGTTGATATTGCCCGGAGATAAGCAGTCTCGTGCATAACAGGACTACTTTCAAATCTATGTAATTCAAGATAAAACATCGGCAGCCATCTTGTCGTACGCATCGACAGAACGAACGCAAAACAAAACAAATATAGGTTCTGACAAAGTGCATAAAGCGCATTTTATGCTGTCCAATATGACCTACCTGCAATCTGTTAAAATTTTCACTACTTTCTTCTAAGAAATCAGGAGTATTTTGAAAGAAATATAACCGACGCTTCGGAGAAAATGGCGTCCTGCTCTGGAAAACGTCAATGTTTTAATGACGTCACATCCACCAACGTTAACGTCGTCTCCGCTTTGGCGCCATTGGGTGTGTTTTCAACGTGTAGGGAGACACTAACGACCTTCATTGTTTTCCATTTCAAACCGCTTAAAGATATATAATCTGATTTTACATTCAGATTTCTATACCAGGCAATGCTGAATTCTAGTAGACAGTTCAAGTTTTGGGTATATAATAAAAAGGTTATTGACTTCATATTGTGAAATATACGGCACTCGTTCATATGGCGAAGACGCACTCGCAAGCTCGTGCGTTCTTCGCCATATGAACTCGTGCCGAATATTTCACAATATAAAGTCAATAACCTATATTTAGTGTTGTCTAAAAGTTCTAATAAATTAACAGCTGGTAAAGAATTTTTCCACTATGCAAACACATTGCATCAACGTCATGTTAGCTCACCGGCGTCGACGTCGACATTTACGTTGAAGTTTATTTCCAAACCATACAAAGGATTTGGTTCATATTTGGCATGATGATAGTTGTAGGTCAAACGTTTTATTCAACAATACCTGCATCAACTCACATGATTTCAAGGTCAAGGTCACGGACTATGAAATTAGCTAATATTTTTCAAACTATAGAATGCATTTTGTTCATATTTGGTATGCTGATAGCTGCATGTCCAACGTTTTATTCAGCAATACCTTCGCCCGTGCCTATGACCTCAAGTTCAAGGTCACGGACTTGGAAAATTAAATGTTAAAAGTTTCAAGAGCTAATATTTTCCAAATTATAGAATGCATTTGGTTCATATTTGGTATGATGATAGCTGTAGGTCCAAAGTTTAATTCAGCAATACCCTCGCCCATGCCTATGACCTCAAGGTGAAGGTCATTGACTTAGAATTTTTATGTTAAAGTTTAAGAGCTCATATTTACAAACTATAGGATGAATTTGGTTCATATTTAGTATGATGATAGATATAGGTCCAATGTTTTGTTCACTATTACCATCACCCATGACCATGACCTCAAGGTTAAGATCATGAACTTAGAAGTTTTTATGTTAAGAGTTTTTTTTAAGAATTTTATGTTAAATGTTTCAAGAACTAACATTTTCCAAACCATGGAATGAATTTGGTTCATATTTGGTATGATGATAGATATAGGACCAAAGTTTTATTCAACAGTACCTGCGTCCATGCCCATGACCTTAAGGACAAAGTTTTTTTAAGAGCTCATATTTTCAAACCACATTTGGTTCATATTCAGTATGATGATTGATATTGGTCCAAAGTTTTATTCAGCAATACCCCTGCCCAAGCCCATGACCTCAAGGTCAGGTCACAGACTTGGAATTTTTTATGTTGAATTTTTGAAAAGCTCATATTTTCCAGATCATTTGATGGATTTGACTCATATTTGGTTTGATGATAGATAAAGGTGCAAAGTTTTTTTTTTCGCAATACCTTCGCTCAAGGTCAATGATAATACACAGGATCAAAGATTGGTTGCAGGGATTTTCCTAGTGCAAATTTTGGGCCATAGAAAGTTTCAATGTTAAAGTCATTTAGAGCTACTATTCCACCAAAGTTTAGTAAAACTGGGGTTTACAGGGGGGGGGGGGGGGGGGGGGGCTTATTTTTTCTTAGTTCTGCTGTAACATATAAATTGTGGGTATTCGTTAGAACCGCCTCATCGAGGCGGTTCTAACGAGTACCCACAATCTATATTTTGAGCAGAAATAAGAAAACTATTACTATTTTTCTTCTTAAAATGTTCATTTTTTGCGATAAAGGTTACAATGTATTTGTATAGGCGTGTTTTCATAATGTCCTCATCAATTATTTTACAGTCCGTATGGACGAGATGTGCGGTGGGACTGTTCCAAGCCAAGAGCGCTACCGGCAGATTTCATTCAAATTTGACCCCACCAACGTCACTCATAGAGATTGTCTAGTGAGGGTTTACCCAGGAGCCTTAAAGGCAACTTCTTGGAGTTACAGTGTGGCAGGTTTCTTGCTCGCATTCGAGGAGGTGAATTTGTTCAACTCGAGGTGTAGAGACACCAACTTCAGCGTAACAGAGAGAATGTATTTCCCAGACTACGAGAATGAATATGGCCGTACACCATACATGCCCGACCCTAAGATTCCAGGTAAAACATTTTTTTTAAGGGGAATGGGAACACCTGGCATATTTTCCCGCCATTTTTCAAAGGGAGACAACTTTCGAGACTTCCTGTTCGCTTTTCTGTAAGTCCTATCCCACTGAAAAGGGGTCTACTCTTAAAGGAAAGAATTTGCTCCTCAGGAGCAAATTCTTTCCTTTAAGAGTTGGCTCTATGGACATGGGAGACAAAGATACTTTTGCAGGAGTTGCCTCCCCTGAAGGTGTTCCTATTCCCCCTCAAAAACAGTGAAACTTCGATAACTCCAACCCGTTTACCATAATTCGAACTTGTTCTGGAGAGCCTGGAAAATCCTTCTCACCGATACAGATATTAGTAGACTCTCGTCATCTCAAACTCTGACGGCTTGAGTCAAACTAAAGTTTGTGCACTGTTTGGTTAGTTTTGCTTGTATGTTCCTACGATGTCAACTCCTTCTATCTCAAACTACTGTTATCTCAAACCAAATATCCCATTCCCTTGGACTTTGAGATAACGAGAGTCGACTGTATTAAAGGATTTTTTTATTTCCTTATGATTTATTTTTCTGCCCCCGCCCATCGGGGCTTGAAGAAATAGATGAGCTGCATGGTGTTTCCACGCAGAGCTGAAACCGACCCGCACACGAGTACTGGTAAACCACTTAGAGGATCTAAGCCTGCCCAGGCAAACCGGTGCGAGTTGGCCTGTCCATGCTTATAAATCCTATTGGTTTCATTGGGCGGCAGGGCTTGAGCTGTCATTTCATCTCAATGTTGGGTAAAAGACCTACAAAATTGGAAGCAACGTCTCCAAAATGACCTTTACAGTGTTGACGGGGACGTTAAACCTCAAATCAATCAATCAAATTAACTTCGTGAATAAGCCAACCTCTCTACCCGCGTCGCTAAAAGAGCCGGCTCCTACAGCAAGGCTGTAGAAGTGGTATTTATCCATAACAGTTACAAGACTAACTACCTTTACATCATGATAACAATTCCGTGAAACGAAGACCCCACTAAACCCCATTTTATATAGAGAAACCTGGGGTTTGCGGGGGGTATACATTATTTTTCTTATTTCTGTCCCAAGACATAGGTTGTGGGTACTCGTTAGAACCGCCTCATTGAGGCGGTTCTAACGAGCACCAACAACCTATGTTTGTAGTATAGATAAGAAAAATATCACAGATTTTCATTAGAAAAAAATAGCCATTTTGGAGGTGTGAAAAAATTCAGTGTGTCACACGGGTGTGTTATCGTATTGTCTCAAACAAAATGTATTCGAGTTAACAAAGTTCGACTGCCTGTGTGACGGCCCCCGCCCATCGGGGCTTGAAGAAATATATGGGCTGCATGATGCTTCCACGCAGAGCTGAATCCGACCCGCACACGAGTACTGGTAAACCGCTTAGAGGTTCTACGCCTGCCCAGGCAAAGCGGTGCGCACGAGTCCATGCTTATAAATCCTATTGGTTTCATTGGGCGACAGGGCTTGAGATGTCATTTTATCTCAATGTCCGGTAAAAGTCCCACAAAATTGGAAGCGACGTCTCCAAAATCACCTTTACAGTGTTGACGGGGACATTAAACCTCAAATCAAACAAACAAATTAATAGAACATACCAACTACATGATGTACATTTACATCATGATAACAATTCTGTGAAACGAACACCCCACTAAACCCCATTTTATATAGAGAAAACTGGGGTTTATGCGGGTATACATTATATTTCTTATTTCTGTCCCAAGACATAGGTTGTTGGTACTCGTTAGAACCGCCTCAATGAGGCGGTTCTAACAAGCACCAACAACCTATGTTTGCAGTATAGATAAGAAAAATATCACAGATTTTCGTCAGAAAAGTAGCCATTTTGGAGGTGTGAAAAAATGCACTATGCCACACGGGTGTGTTGTCGTAATGGGTCCCAAGAATGTAATGGGTCCCAAGATACATATGTATTCGAGTTAACAAAGTTCGACTGCCTGTGTGATTCATTCTTTGTTTGCCTATTTCAATCAAGTTCTTTGACCACTTATAAGGTGTCTCCTGTGGCCCCGTTCCTCATACAAAATCCAGTTCACATGTATTTGCCTACTGCAATTACTTTATTGCTTTCTCAGACCCAGGTCATGCACCCCGCCCATGGGGGCTTGGAGAAAAAGATTGGCCTGCATGGTGCTTCTACACAGAGCTGAAACTGATCCAGCTTGAGTAAACCATTTAGGTATAAGCCTGCCCAGGAAAAGTGTTGTCAGACCGCTGCTTAACCCTAGCGGTGTCTTTGGGCACTAGGTCTTGAGATGTCATATACTCTCAATATCGGGAAATCTGAAGCAACGTTTCCTGAAGTATGTATAAATAGTGTGAAGGGGACGTAATTTATATATATGTCATACCTCCATCATCAGGAGGGAGACTCCCTCATTTTGACGCAAATTTTGTGTGACTTCTACACCGACATTGAGATGAAATGACACCTCAAGCCCAAAGAAACCACTAGGGTTTCAGGGACATTTTGCATCACTTTTCCTGCCTGGTGTATTCTTTGCTTCCTTTTATAGAACATATTTAACGTCACTACAGCTGATGTCAAGGGAATGTGTGGCGGCTGTAAGAAGTCTCCCTGCCCTTCATCAAAGTGTAGTTTATATTTTCTTGTCCTTTGAGATCATGAGTTCCATTGTGGAATTTTGAAAATATTTTACTGATGAGGTCTGATTGGCTGAAACTAGCTAGTCTGATTGGCTGAAACTAGCTAGTCTGATTGGCTGAAACTAGCTAGTCTGATTGGCTGAAACTAGCTAGTCTGACTAGAAAGTTGATTCTAATGAATACCACAAGTTGCCACAACATACATTTATATGAAGGAATAACGAAAACTATCCTTCAGTTATCACAAAGTACCAAACTTATGTTGCTATGCACTGACCCATAAAATGCCGATCAGGACAATTGTAGTCTGCTTTGCCGTCTGCCGGTTACTTTAAAAGCAGTGTGGATCCTGGAGCAGTCTGATCTGGGCCCACAATGTTTGCCTGTATGCAAACATTTAAAAAAAAAAAAGCAAAATAATTCAGCAGATGACATAAGCAGACGACATAAGCAGATGTAGTTTTTCTCGGCGACTTAAGGATTAGCCTACACTAAGACATAATTGGCACATATATCCCAGCAGGCACACGTCAAATCAACGTCGGTGCAACGTCATGACGTTGCACCGACGTAGATGTGACGTTGCATAAACGTCATGACCTTGTACTGACGTTGATATGACGTCACATTTACAACATGTGCCTGCTGGATATCAGTACCGTCAGTGCTTTGATTTTTTTTTTCAGGAATACCTGTACCACTTTGCAAAGGGACTGTTCCATGGTCAAAATATCCCAGCCCCGTGATACAGGTTGAAGGTGAAAATCTTGACATACGGTTCCATGGTGGTCCATCTACCCCCCAGGGAGCGGGGTTCAAACTGTTGATTGTAGACTTCTATGAAAATTGTAAGTATCTTTTGGGGTAGGGGTAGGAGGGCTCACATCACGCAAACACTCCTATATAATTTTCGATTTATATAGTAAAACTAGGATTTACAGGGTTATAAATTATTTTTCTTATTTCTGCTCAAAAAAAAAACAAATTGTTATTACTTGTTAGAACCGCCTCGGTTCTAACGAGTACCCACAATCTATGTTTCAAGCAGAAATATAAAACAAGAGGGCCCAGAGGGCCCTGGTTCGCTCACCTGATCCAATGTATAACAAGTGGGCCCCAGGCAGGGTCAATTTTGGCCCAAGGGCTACAATTTGAACAATCTTGGTAGAGGTCCACAAGATGAAGCTTCATATCGAATATGAAAGACCTGGGCTTTCTGGTTTCAGAGAAGAAGATTTTAAAGGTTTACCCTGCATATAGAAGTCTATGTAAAACAAGATTTTCCCTATATAAGTCTATGTTAAACCAAAGGGCCCCGGAGCAGGGGCATTTTTGGCCCCAGGGCTATAATTTGAACAATCTTGGTAGAGGTCCACTAGCTGAAGCTTCATAACAAATATCAAAGACCTAAGCCTTGTGTTTCAGAGAAGATGATTTTTAAAGGTTTTCCCTATATAAGTCTATGTAAAACCAAAGGGCCACATGGCAGAGGCATTTTTGGTCTCAGGGCTATAATTTGAACAATCTTTATAGAGGTCCACTAGCTGACGCTTCATAACAAATATCGAAGACCTAAGCCTTGTGGTTTCAAAGAAGAAGATTTTTCAAGATTTTCCCTATATACGTCTATGTAAAACCAAAGGGCCCCGGAGCGAGGCATTTTTGGCCCCAGCACTATAATTTGAACAATCTTGGTAGAGGTCCACAAGATAAAGCTTCGTACCAAATATCAAAGACCTGGGCCTTGCAGTTTCAGAGAAGAAGATTTTTCAAGATTTTCCCTATATAAGCCTATGTAAAACAAAAGGGCCCTGGTGCGGGGGCATTTTTGGCCCCAGCACTATAATTTGAATAATCTTGGTAGGGGTCCACTAGATGAAGCTTCATACCAAATATCAAAGACCTGGGCCTTGCGGTTTCAGAGAAGAAGATTTTTCAAGATTTTCCCTATATAAGCCCATGTAAAACCAAAGGGCCCCCGTGCGGGGGCATTTTTGGCCCCAGCACTATAATTTGAACAATCTTGGTAGGGGTCCACTAGATGAAGCTTCATACCAAATATCAAAGACCTGGGCCTTGCAGTTTCAGAGAAGAAGATTTTTCAAGATTTTCCCTATATAAGCCCATGTAAAACCAAAGAGGTCCACAAGATAAAGCTTCGTACCAAATATCAAAGACCTGGGCCTTGCAGTTTCAGAGAAGAAGATTTTTCAAGATTTTCCCTATATAAGCCTATGTAAAACAAAAGGGCCCTGGTGCGGGGGCATTTTTGGCCCCAGCACTATAATTTGAATAATCTTGGTAGGGGTCCACTAGATGAAGCTTCATACCAAATATCAAAGACCTGGGCCTTGCGGTTTCAGAGAAGAAGATTTTTAAAGATTTTCCCTATATAAGCCCATGTAAAACCAAAGGGCCCCCGTGCGGGGGCATTTTTGGCCCCAGCACTATAATTTGAACAATCTTGGTAGGGGTCCACTAGATGAAGCTTCATACCAAATATCAAAGACCTGGGCCTTGCAGTTTCAGAGAAGAAGATCTTTCAAGATTTTCCCTATATAAGCCCATGTAAAACCAAAGAGCCCCCGTGCGGGGGCATTTTTAGCTCCAGCACTATAATTTGAACAATCTTGGTAGGGGTCCACTAGATGAAGCTTCATACCAAATATCAAAGACCTGGGCCTTGCGGTTTCAGAGAAGAAGATTTTTAAAGATTTTCCCTATATAAGCCCATGTAAAACCAAAGGGCCCCCGTGCGGGGGCATTTTTGGCCCCAGCACTATAATTTGAACAATCTTGGTAGGGGTCCACTAGATGAAGCTTCATACCAAATATTAAAGACCTGGGCCTTGCGGTTTCAGAGAAGAAGATTTTTTAAGTTTGTGGTGAAAAAAATCTATTTTTGGCTACTGTGACCTATATGTGCAACGGACCGGAACCATTTGAACAACTTTGAAAGGGGACCACCTAAGGATCATTCCTGTGAAGTTTGGTCAGAATACGATCAGTGGTTTAGGAGGAGATGTCGTTTGAAGAAAAGTTTACGGACGCACGACGGACGACGGACAAAAAGTGATCCCAAAAGCTCACCTTGTCACTACGTGACAGGTGAGCTAAAAATATCAGGATTTTTATCTGAAAAATTTCATTTTTTGGCGGTCAAATTTTCAATATACATGTACTTGCTTATATGATAAATTAAAGTTAAGTTGAATGTTTTTTTAAAAAGTTTAAAAACCTGTTCTCTCGTGATTTTTTTTTCTTGCAGCTATACGATGCCTACCCGGAGAATACCGATGCAATAATGATAGATGTTTTGCCAAAGGGGTACAGGATTGTGATGGGATTGACTGGTGTGGAGACAACTCTGGGTGTCAAGTTAGTGTTGGGCTCATTGTGGGCCTTTGTGTTGGTATCGGTTCTGCTCTGCTGGGTTTGGGTATAGGATGTTGTATAGCGTGCTATGCGAAGCGAAAATCAAGACAGTTATTATCTGTGCGGGTAATTGTCTTAACCCAATTGTCGTCTGCTTTAGGGCGCGTGAAAACATCCGAAATGAGTGTTCGAAAGCGATTAAATAAGCTTGGAGCTTCCATCGCAATCAAACTAAAATAAATTAGTATAAACTAATGTGATATTTGCAAACAGTGCGATTCCAGATCATACTGCAGTAGCATCTGGGACCACACTGTTTGCCTATATGCAAAAATATTTCTAAAAAGTTTGCAAGAAGATTCAGCAGACGACATTTTCAGATGTTTTTCTCGACAGCTTATACGAGAGGTCATTTACTGGGAGTCTCACGCTGATATGGGGTAGGATTTGAAAAATGCCCTATGATAATCTCTACTGTGGTGTAGTGGTTATTCTACTCCTAGTAAACCAGGGGTCATGATTTAGATCCGAAACTTCTCCAGACTTTCGAAAGATTCTTAAACCCTTTTTGTACCAAATGGAATCTTCCTTCTTATACTGTATATAGCAGGAGTCCATTTCAAAATTTGGGACTGACAGGTTGTGTTTTCTTCAAAATCTATTTGGAAAATGACTGAACTTTTTGCAAACAGTGTAGGCCCTGATCAGACGCCGCATTCTGCGGAGTCTGATCTGGGCCTGCACTGTTTGCCACGGTATCGATTTCGGGGTTTCCAGTCGGAAATGGATTAAACCAAGGTTCAGTCTCCATAGGACCTAAGCTGTTGGTGGGATGTAAAACTCGAACACACACGCAACTGATATCATATTCAATAGATGCTTATCAAACACATGATGAGCCAGCCTCAGTGGCTCAGTCGGATGCGCGTCTGACTGGTGATCAGGAGGACGCGGGTTCGACTCCCGCCGGGGTCGGCAACATTCTTTCATGGAGATTGATCATGAAATCTTTTCTACGGTCATTCTCTCCCTTCCGCTGATTCAAGAAGGGCAGTTGTCAGTTTCTGGCAAAAGAATGTGCACTGTACTGGTTAACCGCTTACGTATAAGCCTGCCCAGGAAAGTGTTGATAGGTAAACTGACCGGCTCAAAAATGACCTAAATAGTGTTGACTGGGCCGTTAAACTCCAATACAAACAAATCAAACACATGAGAATTCTCCATTCTTTATCCTTTCCCTTTGTAGGATAAAAGGATATTAAATATTTTTATCCAGGGGATTAAATGCAAGAATTTCTTAATCCAGACGTTAAATTGTTAGTTAAGATTTGGTCAATTAAAATGGCAAATACACTACTATTTTTGCAGAAGAAATTTGAGTAGTTTTAGCAATGCAAAAGCTATTCACATTTTTCAGCAAAAATACTGCATTATTAGACACTGTACTAGCTAGAACAGTTGTCTTTTTAACCACTAACGAGTTTGTTAAGCTAACATACTTTGAACAGCTGAACGATGGTGTGAAAGAAAACTGCAGTGTGAATTATAATTGAGATAATAACTTATTAATAAGAGATGCATGTTTTCATAGCAACAGATAAGGTAAGTTTTTGGGATAATTGAAGGATAGTTTTCCTTATTTCTCCATATAAACCTATGTTGTGGGTACTCATTAGAACCACTTCACTGAGGCAGTTCAAATGAATACCCGCAACATAGGTTTTTATGGAGAATTGGTAAAAACTTTCCTTCAGTTATCACAAAATACTTCCCTTATCTGTCGCCATGCCTGTATTTATGTTATATGCTATTCACCTTATTTGCATTATCTGCTGGTTCCTAGTCTGAAGATTAACAGTGTTGGAAAAACAGGTAACCAGACCCCCCTGACCTTTCAAGGTCAGGGGGGTCTGGTTACCTGTTTTCCAATATTGATAAAGTGTAAGCTGGGAACCAGCAAATAATGCAAAAATGGTCTTTGTCTTTCTTTTAGACCAGTCATTATTGGAGAAATGATCGTTACACAGCATCGGCAAGCAGGAGAACTGCAACAGCTCAACCACGTGCTTCCCAACAGCCTAGAACTGGCACAGCATTACAGCCTAGAGCTGGCACAGAATTGCAAGAAATAAATCGCCTTCGTCCTTCAGCGCCATCCCGGGAACCAACGTCATCCCTGGAACCACCCAGCTATGCAAGTTTAAAGAACGACACAACTAATACAGCTCATGTCAGAGCTCATCAACATGGGGCGGCATCCTCTTTTCCACGAACAAACATACCAATGTCGGCAGCAGATAATGAAAGTGCTTCTCGTGAAAGTGACCAGTATCAACCCCCTCCACCAGATTATGACATGGCAGTTCACTACAGAGACATATATAAAGTGACAGAATCACAACCGACACAAGTCTAATCCTTATTAGGAAAATTCTAGACATTAAGAAAACATGCCTATATAAATATATATTGTAACCTTTATCGCCAAAAAAAAATGAAATTTTAAGATGAAAAATTGTGATATTTTTCTTATTTCTGCTCAAAATATAGATTGTGTTACTCGTTAGAACCGCCTCATCAAGGCGGTTCTAACCAGTACCCACAATCTATACTTTAGAGCAGAAATAAGAAATATAAGGTTTACCCCTGTAAATCCCAGTTTTACTTCACAAAAGTGAGGTTCAAGGGGGTCAAAATTATATAGGCATGTTTTCGTGATGGAAGATTTTTCCTTATTTTTCAAAGAAATGCTTTCTGCATGTAGAAAGAGAATCGCAAACAACATCAGTCCACACTAAAAATCCTAAAAGTTCAGACATCGTGAGAACTGATTCTTATTAAAAAATTTCGAACAACACACCTTAAAAATCCTAAAAGGACATCTTGAGAACTTGCTGTTATTCTCCAGAAATTTTAGAAATTTGTTTCACGATCTAGCAGGAAGTCAAAAAGGTGCAATGGAGTGGCAAACAGTGTAGACTCTGATCAGAATTCAGGAGGAGTCTGATCTGGGCCTGTACTGTTTGCTTAAGCCTATCTGTTCCAATACTTGGGATCATTATGGATAAGCCAATATCAGATGGGCGCCCCAGTGACGCAAGATACACGTCACCTTTGCTTCACCCCACCAGTTGGACAAGTCCTATTGTCCTTGCAGCAGGTTAGGGAAGAGGGAATTGTTATTTCTTCTGTTTCTACACTTCTATTCATTTTCCTCTTTCTCCTCTGTCCTTTACTTTCATCTAATCTACTATCTCTTCTATCTCTTTTCTCCCTTTCTCTGGGAGACAACACAAATTCTAACACAGCGCGCCTATATAGGCAATGCAAAATAACTGTGTTTTATTCTGCAACAAATCACAGCTCGAAAGAGCGTGATGTGTGACGTCATTATAAACTACAAATTTATGACGTCACTAGTCGATTAACTTGACGTTAGACGGTGTAAAGTCATTTTCTCGCATCGAAAACGTTAGAAAAAGATATAAATGCATGTGTTTCAGTCGATAATTTTAGCGGGATTTCTTCTAACAATGGCGAAAAGTTGTGAGATTATGAAGGAAACAACAACATTATTGCCGATTTTCAGCGTGTTAGAATCGAAATAGATCAGTCTAGCCAGTGATTTGTTGTGTAATAAATCACAGTTTGTCGGTCAGTTGTAAGTAGACAAATCACGCGCGCTACACGCTTGTGATTTGTCTACTTTACAACTGACCTCCAAACTGTGATTTATTACACAACAGATCACAGTTAGAGCTGATCTATTTCTTAAATGAACCACAAGGGTTGAAGTGTCTTTAAACCCAAATCAATCAATCAATCAATTCCAAACAAAACTATATAGATTATATAGAAAAATTTTCTGTATAGTCTTTATATTTTTGGCAGCAATCTTTATAACCAAGCCACTTTATTGTTTGTTTGTTTTGTTTGATTTAAGAAATAGATCAGCTCTAGCTGTGATTTGTTGAGTAATAAATCACAGTTTGGAGGTCAGTTGTAAAGTAGACAAATCACGAGCGTGTAGCGCGTGTGATTTGTCTACTTACAACTGAATGACAAACTGTGATTTATTACCTAACAAATCACTGGCTTGACTGATCTACTTTGATTCTAACACGCTGAAACTCGGCAATAATGCTGTTGTTTCCTTCAAATTCTCACAACTTTTCGCCATTGTTAGAAGAAATCCCGCTAAAATTATCGACTGAAACACATGCATTTATATCTTTTTCTAACGTTTTCGATGCGAGAAAATGACGTTACCCACCGTCCAACGTCAAGGAAATCGACTAATGACATCATAACTTTGCAGTTTTTAATGACGTCACTCGTCACGCTCTTCCTTGCAGTGATTTGTTGTAGAATAAAACAGTTATATTCCATTGCCTATATAGACGCTCTGTGTTAGAATTGAGGTTTAAAGTCCCACTCAACTCTGTATAGGACATTTTGGAGACATCACTTCCAATTTCATGGGACTTTTACCCGACACTGACATGAAATGACATCTCAAGTCCTGCCACCCAATGAATCCAACAGGGTTTATACACATGGACGGACCGACACCGTAAAGGGCATTTTGGAGACGTCGCTTCCAATTTCATGGGACTTTTAGCTGACATTGAGATGAAATGACATCTCAAGCCCTGCTGCCCAATGAAACCAACAGAGTTTATACTCTCGCACCACTTTTCCAGGGCAAGCTTAGAACCTCACCAGTACTCATGTATGGTCAGTTTCAGCTCTGCATGGAAGCATCATGCTGCCCAATCTATTGCTACAAGCCTCGATGGGCGGAGGCAGAAGCAAGCCACGTAATAATGAACTGTGAACTGTGTCATCAAGAGGTTCGGCCCCTGCCCATCAGGGCTTGAAGAAATAGATGGGCTGCATGATCCTTCCTCGCAAAGCTTAAACTGACCGCACACGAGTACTGGTTAACCGCTCAGATGATCTGAGCCTGCTCAGGCAAAGCAATGCGAGTTGGAACGTCCATGCTTATAAACCCAATTGGTTTCATTGGGCGACAGGGCTTGAGATGTCATTTCATCTCAATGTTGGGTAAAAGTCCCACAAAATTGGAAGCAACATCTACAAAATGACCTATACAGTGTTGACAGAGATGTTAAACCTCAAATCAAACAAACAAACAAACAAGGCATAAAGAGGTACAGCTTTGCTGTTATCTTTAACCAATTGTATACTAGTGGACTCTTCCATTGCCATGTGTTGGACAAGTTCATTTGTCATATAAGGGGTGTCAGGCATATATTTTCATCTTTATTCGGTTTTTGACGGAAAATTCTGTTAGCAAATAGTGCAGGCCCTGATCAGACGCCACGTTCTGGGCCTGCACTGTTTGCCAAGGTACCCCTTTAGGGTTCCCCGCATGCAGTGGGTTAATTGCAGGCTGGTGGGTTGGGTTTCGGACTCTCTGATAGCCCCAATGTAAAGCTACACTTGTCTGCTTCTCGGCCCACTGGGGTTCTTCTTTTGCTCACAGCCCCCGCCAATCGGGCCTGAATAAATATAATATATTGGCTGCATGATGCTTCCACACAGAGCTCAAACCAACCCGCACACGAGTACTGGTAAACCGCTTAGGGTATCTAAGCCTGGAAAAGCTGTGCGAGTCGGACGGTCCATGCTTATAGACCCTATTGGTTTCATTGGGCGGCAGGGCTTGAGATGTCATTTCATCTCAATGTCGGGTAAAAGTCCCACAAAATTGGAAGCAATGTCTCCAAAATGACCTTTACAGTGTTGACGGGGACGTTAAACCTCAAATCCAACAACTTCTTTTGCTCAAGTGTTCAGTGGCAATGCTGACATCCCAGGGATATCCAGGTGGCTCAATGTCTTGTAACTGTTGAGTCCTCATCCTAGCTTCATCAAAGCCATTTTTGTTGCTTTTAATTATTGCTCATGATGACACATTGATTTGAAAGGTTGGGGTGCTGGTTACCTGTTTTTTCAATATTGACAATGTGCAAGCTGGGAGCCAGTAATCATGTTGATTCCTGATCATAGCCTACTCTTCCATTACTTGTGTATAAGATACTAGGTATCTTCTGTGCACAAGTCTCTTTGCAGTAGTGGTCGACTGACAAAACGGCATCTTGGGCTTATGGAGTGTGAGGGGGGGAGAGCAGTGATAAATAACTTGACGGAAAATGGGGGGACACAAAATCTCTATGGAATTTGCTTGTTTTAAATATTAATTCACAGCAACCAGTGCTAAGTTCTGGGTGATATAAATTCATTGAACACGGCTATAATATCAGAGTTAATCTTGTTGCCTTGTGGATTGATACCACAATTTATTTCATGGCAACCAGTGCTAAGTTTCTGGGTGACATGAATTCATCAAACACAGGTACAATATCACAGTTAATTCCATTCTCTAATAGCCATAATCTTCTGTCTTGGTAGATTAACGTCTCTATCACAGGCTGAAGTAACACTTGTAATGCCTGAAAAGCAGAAATATATACAGTGTATCCTCCATTAAACAAGCCATCCTCGGAAAGCTCCAAAACTGGCTGTTTAAGGGAGGTGGCTGTTCAACATAGGGAAATGTCTGGATTGTTATTGGCAGACATAAAATGGTGATTACTGAAGACAGCTCAACATGGATGTTCTAAAATAAAAATAAAAATGATGGAGAGGTGTCATCTGAAACCTCTCCATCATTTGTTTCTTTTCACTTGCTAATAATATCAGGCCTCATACTGACCAAGCTCTTCCATGCCTGAAATGCCTGATATTGCATTTTCAATTAGTCATTTTACCCTTATCCTGCTAAATAAATTAATATAGCCACTACTTGGCGTTGACACACCTTGCTGACTAGCAATCAATCAAATTACTTGATACATTATTTCTAAAAATTAAAAAACTGCATGACAAACAGTGTAGATCCTGATCAGATGGCTTCTTCAGAAGCCATCTGATCTGGATCAACACTGTTTGCAAAGTTAGGGGTTGTCATGTTCAGCAGGATAATGGTTAAACAGAATATAGGGGGAAAATTCAAAATATGAAAGCCTAAAAGCAAGAAACAAATCAAGCTCTAAAAACCTGAAATCCTGCAAATGCCTGAAAAATATGAGGCCTGTAATACAGATATCACAATGGTAACTATGGGAAAAATAAATTTTGAAATAAATTAATACACCAGAAGAGAAATTCCTATTTTTACAAGTTAACTCTGGCTGTTTAATAGAGAGAATTTAGATTTGGTAAGGTGGCTGTTGGTTGGAGGAGAGGTGGCTGCTGGCTGGAGGAGAAAGGTGGCTGCTGAGCAGAGGTAACATACATGTATATAGTAAAATGTAATGGAAGGAATTATTGTGGCTGCTGAAGAGAGGTGGCTGCTTATCAGAGGTGACCATTAGTGGAGGTTTTACTATACACAGTATTACTAAAGTACAGTCAACCCTCCCTATACCGACATTCATTATAACAGCAATTTCAATGGAATGAATTCTTAGCTCAAGGCTTAGCCTCGATTCCCAGCGACGCTGGCTTCTCTCGGGTTGGAAATGCCCAAATCGAAACCGTAGTCATGAAAGATTCTTGTAATTTAATACTCCAAGAAAAAAATGTTATAGATATTTGTTAGAATCGCCTCACTGTTTCTTGGAGTAATGATGTGGAAAGGACATTTTATAACCTATCATACTCCTAACAGGGCATTCTTTATAACTGTAAATTCATTATAACAGCACAATAATACAGAACAAATACTGTCGTTATAAAGCGGGTCCTCTGTAACTTGATCTGCCACACTGTATCACATTGAGCAGACTTTTCCAGATCATAGTTACAGCTAGAGGGTTTTGGGCGATGCATAAGATCTGGAACTAGACAATCAAATGACCATATGATCACTAATACCCCTGGCTACAGCCATCAGTAAAACATGAGCCAAAGAAACATCTCAAACGGTTTTAAATTTATGGAGCGGACACAAGTGTATGGTAAAAATGGCCATTTTCAATATTCAAAGAGCAATAAGTCTGAAAGTTGAAAAGCAAGAGTTATGGTTCATGTCAGGCTTGGGGCCAATTACATCTGAAAGTAATTGATTAAATTACAATTACTTTGCCCTAAAATGTAATTGATTAAATTACAATTACAACATCATATGAATGTAATTGATTAAATTACAATTACTTTTGCATTGTAATTGATTAAATTACAATTACTTTTGCAATGTATTATCTAGGTACTACAGATATGACACGTTAACTCACGTTAAACAAATGCTACTAATAATATTTAATAGATGTTCATTTAAACTAAATGTTTAAAATGAAGCACAATCTCAAACAAACTTATTTCAAAACTAAATTTATGTAAGCTCTCTTTTAGCTTTTGTCAAGTTCTACCAGTACTTTTGAGTTGATATAGTAAATGCATCCATTGTGAACAATGCCCTAGTTCTCACAACCGAAGCCAAAGTGAACTATCCAAATTACACTTTTTTCATCATCATCTTTTCAAAAGTTACATCTTTCAGTCTACACAGACAGACAGGCTGGACCAAATGTGTAGACCCAGATCAGGCTGCTCATGGAAGAACAGTCTTCATGTAGGAGCAGTTTGATCAGTGTCTAGACTTTTTGCCCAACCAGTCCACATAATTTGGGCACACTTAATAATATGCAATTAATATTTTCAGATGAAGTATTAGGATTTCAGTTTGTAAATCAGTCTCAATGGTCATAATGTGATTAAAAACTAAATTTATCAACAGGAACCTGTAGACATAATTTGAGATGATATTGTTTTTCACAGTTACATGACAAACAAAGAGTGACTGGCAACAGTTATGTATTTTTTCACACCTCAATGTAAATGGTTACTCAACAAAACAAAAGAAAATGATAGATGCTCCTATATTGTGAAAAAAAAACAACTAAAATTTATATAAAAAATAGACATTTGAAAAGTTTGTTTTAATCACCTAGAAATTTACAAAAAGATACCTTTTCTAAGGAGAAATGCATGCAAAAAAAAAAATAAAATAAAAAAATAAAAATAAATAAAAAGCAAATAGTGTGTACCCAGATCAGAGTGCTCTTCTAGACGGTCTTATCTGAGTATGCACTGTTTGACCAGGCCTGTCTGTCCAATACCTCAGGATCATTATGGTAAGATGATAAAAATACTATGACTGCAGTGCACAGCTTTACCCCATTCTCTGTTCTACCCATACCTTACACACTTTAAATGGATACAACTATATGATCAACTTTATTTGCACCTGTGCAGTCTTTATAAACTTATTTGAAAAACATTCAGCACTTCCATTAACTTTTATAGAAGGTAACAGTTTGAAATGTTTAATTGCAGTTTGTTATGAATTACTGATATTATGATGAGTATACATGCTAGCAATAGTATGTAAAGAATTGGTGTGATATCCAGAATCCTTATATTTTTGAACAAACTCACAATTTATACATTTATATTAACAGAAATGTAATCAAATTGTAATCAGAAAATAATCATGATTACAGGTCAAAATATGGAAGTAATTGATTAAATTAAATTACTTGTAATCAGAACAAGATGTGTTTGTGAAACACTGATGCCCCCGGACAGCGCCAATGTTAATGTTTTTAAAAATTTTGAAAAAAATAGGTCAAAGGTCAAGTTCAAGGTCACGAGATCAAAAATTATGGTACGACTGGAAAGGTCTTGTGATAAGGTATACACATGTGAAATATGAATGCTCTATCTATTACCATTCAAAAGTTATGCCCAATGTTAAAGTTTTTGCAGACGGACAAACAGACAAACAGACAAACGGACAAACAGACGGACAGACCAAAAACTATATGCCCCCGAATCTCTTAGATTCCGGGGGCATAAAAATGTCTGATTAATACTGATTACATCAGATTACTTGAAAATATGTAATCGATTACAGCTGATTACGATTACAGATTATGATTACCCCAAGCCTGGTTCATGTGTTCTGCACGTCGTCTCATGGTGTTTAACATTTATGGGAAGTTTCAAGAAATATGTCAAGCATTTTAAAAGTTATGAAGCGGACACGAAGACCTTAACAGACACATGATTTACTGTGTTCAAAGGGAAATAATTTATAATGTATGCAAACAAAGAGTTATGGGTCTTGTGTTCTGCCTATCCTATTATCTTGCTTTACATTTATTTGAAGCTTCATGAAATTATCTCAAACGGTTTTAAAGTTACATAGCGGGCACAAGTGTATGGTAAAAATGGCCATTTTCAATATTCAAAGGGCAATAACTCTGAAAGTAGGAAAGCAAGAGTTACAGTTCATGTGTTCTGCATGTCGTCTCATGGTGTTTAACATTTATATGAAGTTTCATGAAAATATGTCAAGCATTTTAAAAGTTATGGAGCGGACACGAAAATGTTAACACACACACACAGAGAAAAGACGAAAACTATATACCCCTGTGGCATACTCCGTATGCCGGGGATATAAACATTCACAAGATGTAATACTGTGTTGTAGATCAAGTTACTGTACTGATAAAATGTTAAGCTTATTTATTTCCTCCTTCCTTCCAGTAAAGTCATTTTTCAAACATAAATAAGCATGAAATTTTGCAAAATGTTCTGTAAGACTCGCCATCATGTTTAAATGTCTAGTTCCCCGTTACACATGGCTGCAACCTAACAATAGTTTTTATTGTGTCAGGAAACTGGACGTAGACTGTAGTTTATTTGTTTTGTTTTTTTGTTTGTTGGTATATAATAAATAGTGGACATGTATTACTGAATTTATTGAACGAAATGAGGAAAAGTGATAAAATGTGCCAAGCATTTTATGCCATTTCCTCAACGGGTTTAATAAATTCAATAATACAAGAGCACTAATGCAAGATTTTATTTATCATATCGGGTAAACTGCTTAGGTCTAAGCCTGCCAAGGCAAAGTGGTTCGAGTCAAACCAGCTATGTATATAAACCCTAGCAGTTTGTTTGGGTGGTAGGGCTTAAGATGTCATTTCATCTCAATGTCAGGTAAAAGTCCCATAAATTTGGAAGCAAAATCTCCAAAATGACCTGAATAGTCGATGGGGACATAAAACTTTAACCGTTTCTGTACCGGAAACCCCAAAGTGGTAATTGGCAAACAGTGCAGGCCCAGATCAGACGACACAGAACGCTGCATCCCATCAGGGCCTACACTGTTTGCAAAAAGTTCAGCCAGTTTACAAATACATTTTGAAGAAAACACAACCTGACACCCATACATTTTGAAATGAACTCCTGCTGTATATAAGCAGGAAGATTCCATTTGGTACAAAAAGGGTTAATACAAACGAACTAAACAGAAACCCACGGTTATCGGTTCAATATAGGAGAAGTAGTGTTGGTACTCCATGTGAAGTGCTCTCATCTCATCTTGGAATTTTTTCAGGTGGACGTTCTCCTCTTCTGAAAAATACAGTAAAATTCCACTATTAACCCTTTTTGTACAAAATGGAATTTTCCTCCTTATATCCAGCAGGAGTCCATTTCAAAATTTAGAGGTGTCAGGTTGTGTTTTCATCAAAATTTATTTGGAAAATGGCTGAACTTTTAGCAAACAGTGGAGGCCCTGATCAGACGCCGCATTCTGCAGCGTCTGATCTGGGCCTGCACTGTTTGCCAGGGTACCCGTTTTGGGGTTTCGGGTACTAAATGGGTTAAGACCAACTAAAATAAGACTAATTCTGCTCTGAAAGCCTTATTTAGTAGAATTCAGTTATTCTTTGTGTTTTCTGCTACAGTATCTTCTGGTCAGAGACCACCTTTGTGGTTGTTCAAAAGTGGTCTTAAAGACCGAACAGTCCCAAAGGTGGTCTTAATATTTGAATTTTACTCTAGTAAAATCACAATGTAACACATGGTAACCCCTTAAGGTAAAAAATCACAACAACTGTCATCTGCTTTGTTGTTTGCTGGTTACTTTAAAAGTCATCATTGCAAACTGTGTGGACACAGGTCACGGGGCCTTCACTTTTTGCCTGCTTTGTTGGTTTGCGTTGTTGAAGTGTCATGGCCCAGTCAACACTATTCAGGTCATTTTTGAGCAGGTCAATTTACCTATCCACACTTTACCTGAGCAGGCTTATACATAGGCGGTTAACCAGTATAGTGCATCAGAAACTGACAACTGCCCCTCTTGTATTAAAAAATATGTTTGGAAAGTTTCCAAGAAGACTTAGCAGACAACATTTTCAGATGCAGTTTTTCTGGGCATCTGAAGGGGAGGCAACTCCTGCAAAAGTATTTTTGTTTCCCATGTGAAGGGGGTTCAACTCATAAAGGAAAGAATTTGCTCCCCAGACTCATAAAGGAAAGAATTTGCTCCTGGGGAGCAAATTCTTTCCTTTAACCCATTTTGTACCTCGGCCCCCGCCCATAGGGGCTTGAAGAAATATATGGGCTGCATGATGCTTCCTCGCAGAGCTGAATCCTGCCCACACACTAGTACTGGTAAACCGCTTAGAGGATCTAAGCCTGTCCAGGAACTGCGGTGCGAGGCGGACCGTCCATGCTGATAAACCTTATTGGTTTCATTGGGCGACAGAGTCCCACAAAATTGGAAGCAACATCTCCAAAATGCCCTTTACAGTGTTGATGGGGACGTTAAACCTCAAATCAAACATTCAAACAAAATTGTTGTTTGCTGGTTACTTTAAAAGTCATCGTTGCAAACTGTGTGGCCCCAGATCCGACTGCATTCTGATCTGGGCTTTCACATGATGCCTCCTTTGTTTGTTTGTTTGTACATGTATTGCCCAGTCAACACTATTTAGGTCATTTTTGAGCCGGTCAATTTACCTATCCACACTTTACCTGGGCAGGCTTATATGTAAGCGGTTAACCAGTACAGAGCACATTCTTTTGCCAGAAATTGACAACTGCCCTTCTTGAATCAGCGGAAGGGAGAGAATAACCATAGAAAAGATTTCATGATCAATCTCCACGGAAGAATGTTGCCGACCCTGGCAGGTATCGAACCCGCATCCTCCTGATCACCAGTCAGAGGCACATCCCACTGAGCTACCAAGGCCACACTTTTTGCCTGCATCCATAATATGTTTGAAAAGTTTCCAAGAAGACTCAGCAGCAGGCACAATCAGACAACATTTTCAGATGCAGTTTTTCCTCAAGGAGCAGTCTGATCAGGGCCTACACTGTTTGCCTGTATTAAAAAATATGTTTGGAAAGTTTCCAAGAAGACTTAGCAGATGGCATGATCAGACAACATTTTCAGATGAAGTTTTTCTGGGCATCTGAAGGGGAATGGATACACCTTCAGGGGAGGCAACTCCTGCAAAAGTATTTTTGTTTCCAATGTGAAGGGGGTTCATAAAGGAAAGAATTTGCTCCTGGGGAGCAAATTCTTTCCTTTAACCCATTTTGTACCAGAAACCCCAAAACGGGTACCCTGGCAAACAGTGCAGGCCCAGATCAGATGCTGCAGAATGCGGCGTCTGATCAGCGCCTCCACTGTTTGCTAAGTTCAGGCATTTTCCGAATAAATTTTGATGAAAACACAACCTGACACCCCTAAATTTTGAAATGGTATCCTGCTGTATATAAGGAGGAAGATTCCATTTGGTACTAAAAGGGTTAAGAGATCCCTTTTTCCGTGGGACAGAATTGATAGACCAGAGGACCAATGGTCCTGTACCACTAACCTGAGTGTTGAGCATTTATGGAGCCATTTGGTTTCTGAGAAGATTTCAGAAGGGTTTTTATCATGGCAGCCATCTTCGTAATGTGACCTAAACCATTTGAAGAAACTCTTGTTCCTGCATCCCATAAAGGCTTCATGTGTAAATATGGCCTAGATATGCCCATTTTTTTTTGTTTGTTTGTTTTTTTTATGTTTGGCATGGCCGCCGATGACAAGTCATATTCATTGATTTCTATTTCTTTGTTCCTTAAAGATTTCATATGATATCTGATTACAAATGGACCAGTGCTTTCTGACAAAAACATTTTTTTTATTTTAATATCTAGAAGACCTTGACCTTCCTCTACAAATTCTGCGAAAAATACAGTTTTGACATTTTCCCATACAAAAGCCTATGAAAGGGCTGCATGATGCTTCCACGCAGAGCTAAAACCGACCGCACACGAGTACTGGTCAACTGCTTAGAGGACCTAAGCCTGCCCAGGCAAAGCGGTGCGAGTCGGACCGTCCATGCATATAAATCCTATTGGTTTCATTGGGCGACAGGGCTTGAGATGTCATTTCATCTCAATGTCGGGTAAAAGTCCCGACAAAATTGGAAGCAAAGTCTCCAAAATGACCTATATAGTGATGACAGGGTCGTTAAATATCAAATCAAACAAAACAAAAGCCTATGTGACAGAATTTGACGTCAAGATCATCCAGGGATCATCATTTGGAAAAAATTATGATTGGCTCAAGTCCAAAATGCTACTTACTAAGTTTCAGGAAAATCAACTGACTTGTTCTGGAGAAAAAGATTTCTGAAGGCTTTTACCTTAAATGGACATGGTGGTAATATTGGTCATGTGATCAAACTCATATTGTTGCTTGCATTAAAATTTGCTATCCCTAGATGTAAGTTTGTACAAAGTATCATTAATGAAGCTCTTATAGTTCTTGAGAAATGGACTGAACATTAGGTGGTAGCAAATGTTTGTTTTTTGTTTGTTTCTATTGGAGTTTAATGGCCCAGTCAACACTATTTTCAGGGGTGAGAACAGTCCAAAAATCTCAATCCTGAAAATCCCCTACTGATATCTTGAAATCTAAAAATAATGGGTTTACCCTTCCAATATCAATATAGATGAGTTGCTTCATGCTTAGTTGTAGCTAACCATTTAATTAAGACATGTTAAAACTTCAAATGGACAATAATAAATGACAATTTATATGCATCATGCCAAAGCTCTCAATCCTGAAATCAGGATTAATCCTGAACTTTCTCACCCCTGTATTTTAGGTGCGAGTCGGCCCGTACATGCTTATTAACCCTTTTGGTTTCATTGGGCGACAGGGCTTGAGGTGTCATTTCATCTCAATGTCGGGTAAAAGTCACACAAAATTGGAAGCAACATCTCCAAAATGGCCTTTACAGTGTTGACGGGAACGTTAAACCGCAAATCAAACAAATAAATTCCTTGCTGTATACCTGTATCTGGTATGTGTATATGCTTAGACACACTGTCAACATAGGTAGTAAAATCTCTAAAATCCTTCTCATGTGCCAGTCTTCTAGTGGTCTTCTTCAGGGTGAAGTGTCCTGAAAAATATGTATAAAGTACAGTGGAACCCCGATGGCTCGAACACCGATGGCTCGTTTACCATGGCTGAGTAGAACCCATTTTTGAGCCCATGGGGAATTCCTCTTCATATTAAGTAGTGTGGGATAATCAAGGAGATTTTTGATATTTATCTTGCAAATCTATGCTGAGTGTACTCATTAGAATCGCCTCGACGAGGCCATTCTAATGAGTACACACAGCATACATTTGTTTTACAGAACACAGAAAATATGTCCCAAATTTAACCCCGTTAAGCCTCCTGGCAGTAACCCTCAGTGGCTCGAACTACCTCTGTCTCGAACATATTTTCTTTGTCCAAAAGGTGTTCAAGATATTGAAGTTCGACTGTACAGTCCACCTGTGTTAAGCAGGCATCTAAGGGATAACCAGTAACCAAAAAGTGCTTGCTTAAGACAGGTGCTTGCTTAAAACAGGAGAATTTTAATGCATTTGCCTTTATCGGGAACCAAAAGCATGCTTGCTTAATAGAGGTTGCCAAAATGGCAGGTTTTACTGTATCAGGACAAAATAGTCAAACTTCAATGACACAAGCACCTTTTGGACCTTTAACCCTTTCCTGCTTTGCAAACAGTGTAGATCCTGATCAGATGGCTTCTGAAGAAGCCATCTGATCAGGATCTACACTGTTTGTCATTCACTTTGAAAATTTGAATGAACAAATTACATCAAGTAATTTGATTGGTTGGAATGTAAATGGGTGTAGCTAAATTAATTTATGCAGCAGGATAAGGGTCAACTTTGAAACATGGCTAGTTTGAGCTACTGACAGCGTTACTCACAGCACCAAGCCACGAGACATACTGGAAATTATCTAGGTATACAGTGTAGTTCTTAAATGTTCTATAAAAACAAAGGTATGCTGTGTGTAATCATTAGACTCGCCTCTTGGTGGCGATTCTAATGAGTACAAACAACATACATTTTCAATATGAAAGTAAAAGGGGGAGTTCCAGCCTATAGTAAATTTCCATAGGGTTCTGCCCACGCACAGATTTTCATGATATTGTGCATAATTACTACTTGGTAAATGGCTATTCCTTATTTAGCTATTTCACTCTTATATCTGTTTTCATTATAAATCTACAATCTACAATGTTTTGTTTCCCATCTGAAACTAGGGGTACCCCCAAACTAGTGTATATATACATTCCGTCTTTTGATGTTTTGGAGTTATCATCTGGGTCTGCACTGTTTGCCACTTATACAGCTATTTTAAGTACAGCTTTGGGTAGTAAATTGTATTTATCAAATAATCAATTGCAAGCAAATCAGTAATGATAATCATTTTTGTAGAATTTATCAATTAAATAATCGATTATCTGATTAATTGTGTCAACCTTACTCACATGTGACCCAACAGAGGCTCAAACTCGCAGAGACCTGATATTAAGTGACAACACTCTTACCCACTAGGCCACGGAGGCCCATGGCCAAAAAATTATGCGTCAGGTGCATCTTTAACCCTTGTCCTGCTGAATATTTATATATGCCACACCCACTACCGATTATCATCCAATCAAATTACTTGATGCAAATTATTGCAACAAATTCATGAACTGGATGGCAAACAATGAAGATCCTGATCAGATGGCTTCTTCAGAAGCCATCTGATCTGGATCTTCATTGTTTGGAAAATAAGGCATATCCGGGATCAGCAGGACAAGGGTTAAACACTGTGTCTATTCTAAAGTTACCTTTCTCAAGACAAATTTCTAGGAGTCCTCTGTATGCCACATTTCTTGTGTGAAAGTCGTGATCTTCCGCTGTCTGAGCCTGCCACCGTGCCCTAGATATATGTATATGAATGTTTTGACCCATAAATCAACATCAAAAACTAGAGTACTCAAGTATTGTTTTTATTAACCCTTTTACCGCTGTTCATGACAAACCCTTTTTTTTTGCAACAGTGCAGATCCAGATCAGATGGCTTCTGAGGACCGACACTGTGAATTGGGAGGATTAAATAACATCAAGTAATCTGATTGGTTCAAAATCAGAAATGGGTGTGGGTAGCTTAATTATGCAGCAGGCGGCCCCCGTCCATAGGGGCTTGAAGAAATATATGGGCTGCATGATGCTTCCACGCAGAGCTGAATCCGGCCTGCACACTAGTACTGGTAAACTGCTTAGAGGATCTAAGCCTGTCCAGGAACCGCAGTGCGAGGCGGACCGTCCATGCTAATAAACCCTATTGGTTTCATTGGGCGACAGGGCTTGAGAAGTCATTTCATCTCAATGTCTGGTAAAAGTCCCACAAAATTGGAAGCAACATCTCCAAAATGACCTTTACAGTGTTGACAGGGACGTTAAACCTCAAATCAAACAAACAAAATATGCAGCAGGATAAGGGTTAACACTTTCACCCCTGAGTTTCTGATGTGCATTCTTCCATCACTGAATTTGGACTCATCCATTCTGCTAAATAGGGTGTCTGGACACTTAACTCCGTTCAGAAAATCTGAATCATCGATTTTTTGCGTTTCTCGCTTTTAATACTCGTTTTAGCCCATATATCACAATGGGAAAGTTGTAGACCTCACCCTCCGCCGATTTCTCCAGCAAGTCATATGCCTCTGCGACAGCCAGGAAAGGCTGTGATTATTTGAAGAAAGATGCAAAATCCTAATTTTCTTTCACAGACTAAGACATTCTGACAGGTTCGACACACCCTTTTAAACCATATATAGAAGTGGTTACTGCTCTTGTAAATTACAAGGGCGTCTATATTTTATTTGCACGATCACTTCATGGAAAATCATTAGCTGTGACACCACAGCTGATATCGGTATAATTCATTTTGACCACTGTTGATGGCACATCGCGCTAGTGGCTCCCCGTTCCTAGTGAGCTTCTATCTTGCCATTCGAATGTAAGGTGTGTTGTAATTGCATATCTATTTATAAAGTACATCACATGGATTTGAATATTTATTATTTTACCTGACAATCATCATCAGATGGACTCTGTGGTCTCATTTCTTTGTTTTGCAATTTTCTCCAAATAATCACAGCCTTTCCTGACTGATGCAGAGGCTTACGACTTGCTGGAGAAATCGGCGGAGGGTGAGGTCTACAACTTTCCCATAGTGATATATGGGCTAAAATGAGTATAAAAAGCGAGAAACGACAAAATCGATGATTCAGATTTTCTGAATGGAGTTTAATCACCAACAAGACAGCAAACAGTGTAGATCCTGTTTAGATGTACAGGGTTGAAAGGGTAATGTTGTTTTCTGGAGAAAATCATAATTTTAAGTAATGTTGGTTGGTGCCTGATGCTCTGTCTCTGGCTGGGCCCATCAGAGTCTAACTGTTGGTTTTCTTTTGCTCCAGCATTTCAGTGGTTTCTTGCTGTTGAGTCCTCAACGTTGCTTTGTTCTCTGTGGCTGTTTTAATTTTTGTGTTCTCGGAGATTTTGCACTGATAAGTTAGGGGGCCTTCATGCAGACTGAACATATTAGTTGTCTAAATCACGACAGAAGTCAGGAGGAGGATAGCAGCTGCATAAAATCGATTCAAGCCCCCCAGTGGACTTCATTTGCATGACTGTTCCAAGGCGGTTCTTCTGTTGCAGTTTATTATTGTTATGGTTTGTGTTTGAGTGTTTGTATCGCTTACATCATTTTGTTTTGGATAGCCAATTGGCCATTTTGTTGGAAAGTAACTGTCCTTTTGGCTTTCTGCTATTGATGTTTCCATTAGGGTCTAGTTATTTCATGTTTGATTTTCTTTCTGTCTGGTCTTTCCGTTTGCAGCCCATATATTTCTTCAAGCCCTGATGGGCTTGGGCCATAACCCTTTTGGTACCAAATGGAATCTTCCTCCTTACATATAGTCCATTTGAAAATTTAGGGCTGTCAGGTTGTGTTTTCTTCAAAACCTATTTGGAAACTGGCTGAATGTTTTGCAAACAGTGTAGGCCCTGATCAATGCGGCGTGTGATCTGGGCCTGCACTGTTTGCCAGGGTACCCGTTTTGGGGTTTCCGGTATGAAATCGGTTAAAAACAAATGACCAAAAACATGAAAAGGGGAATGTTTATTTTCTTTGTGTTCAGGTTTTACAATCCTGTAAACACTATTTAGGCCAGTTTGGAGACGTTGCTTCAAATTCTGTGGGACTTTTGTTTGTTTTGTAGTTTAACAGCCCATTCAACACTATTTTAGGTCATTTTTGAGCTGGTCAGTTTACCTATCCACACTTTTCCTGGACAGGCTTATACGTAAGCGGTTAACCAGTACAGTGCACATTCTTTCGCCAGAAACTGACAACTGCCCTTCTTGAATCAGCGGGAGGGAGAGAATGACTGAAGAAAAGATCAATCTCCACGAAAGAATGTTGCAAACCCCGGCAGGTATCGAACCCCCATCCTCCTGATCACTAGTCAGACCCTGAGATGCTTTTACCAGAGAGAGATGAAATGACAGCTCAAGCCCTACCGCCCAAAGAAACTGCTAGAGTTTAAGGAGTGGTCAGGTTCACACCACTTCTCCTGGGCAGGCTAAAACTTTATAAACGGTTCACCAGTACTCAAGTTCGGTAGGTTTCAGCTCTGCGTAGAAGCACCATGCAGCCCTGTCTATTTCTCAAAGCCCTGATGCATGGAGCTGTTGAAACATGGGTGTGTAGGGTGACTTAAATCTCATCACACTTTTTGGTTTGGATTTATTGCCCTTTCAAGTTAATATCATCTATGCATATATCAAGCCTATTGTTAATCATGGCTGGACAAAAACTGAAGTACACCACAACCTCGTTATAAGACGGTTCGTTATAACATGGTTTTGGATATAACACGGTTTCAAGATGGATCCCAAAAATGTATAGATTATATAGAACAAGAGCACCGCATGCGGGTGCCAACGCTCGTCTGCAGTTTCTTTGAGAAAACCAAAGTTCTAAGTCAAACAAGAGCAATCAAATTGCAAGATGGAGTTATAAAACTTGTAGGGAATGTAGCTCTTGTGATGGTGAGTATGTGTATGAAGTTTCATGAAGGTAGACCAAATACTTTTGGAAATATGGTCAAGGTTAAGGTTTTCGGAAAATTAGGTCAAAGTTCAAAGGTCAAGGTCACAGATCAAAAAGTGTGGTATCACTGAAAAGGTCTTGTCCCAAGGAACATTCATGTGAAGTTTGAAGGCTCTGTTGTGAATAGTATTAAAATGAGAGCAAAAAATGTGTTTCAGAAAAAAATTGGAAAAGGGGAGATAATTCAGCCAAAATCAACAATGTTGTTATGGTCCTTGGTCAAAATGTAGCTCTTGTGATGATGAGTGTGTGTATGAAAGTTCATGAGGCTAGGTCTAATACTTTTTAAGTTATAGCCAAGGTTAAGTTTTTTTGGAACGACGCCGCCAGACGACGCCAGACGACAACGCAGACGCCGGAGTGATGACAATAGCTCGAAAGTTTTTTTTCAAAAAACAGACAAGCTAAAAATGACCATAAATGGTCATTTTTCTATATAATCTATACACTTTTGTTTGGATATAACATGGTTGCTTAACTAACATGATTTCTGCTTTGGACCCCATTAATAGTGTTATAAAGAGGTTCTGATGTACTTAAAGAAAACCACATGAACTTCTTTTGCAGAATTTGGTGCCTAACATGTGACCCAAGAAAGATTCAAATTTTTAAAGTGCACTAGGCATACCATAAAAATCCTAAATAATTCTGGGGCCAGTTGTTCAAAGCATCGTTAGCTTAACGAGCTCGTTAGTGGTCATATTGTTAACTGTTCTAGAAAGTTTAATACCGTAAAATCTCTATTAGAAGCCCATGCTCTAATAAACGCCCACCCCCCGATTTTGATGTTAAAAATGGCGATTTTTGCGGCAATTATCAGAGAAATACCAGCCTCTAATAAAAGCCCACTGGAAAAAAAATCAACAAAAAACGATCTTGCCTTATGTTGAAAGTTTCCGAATTTGCTGCTTGATCGCCGAACGCACAAGTCTTTTTTTTCTCTCGTGGTCCAAATAAATGATAAACACAGGGAATTTCCAGTCCTCCACCTTGAACAAAAGTCCCTTCTGCAGCGGAGCGTGGGCCTCTGGTAATTTCGGCTGTGATCTGAACGATACTGCCGTCCTTGTACAAAAGTGTCAAAGGCTGACATAAACCTTCTGGAATATGTCCGACAGTAGTATCACCGTTCTTCACTATGATTGCACTGTCACTATGCTGATTGTTAGGCTCTAAGAAACAATCCAAATTTGTCCCACAAGAATAAGAAATCCTGTAAACGTGGTGACCTTTAATAACACATTTGACCGACACGATCTTGCTGACAGCCATCATGTGTTTGATGCATGTTTACCTCACATCAAAGGCGGCACCGCAGGATTTTTCCCGCGGAAATTTTAGAGTGAGCGTCTATCAACAGGTGGTTGATTAGGGCTGATCAATAAATAATGAGCCTCAACTGCACAGAAAATTAAATCCAATAACACTGCATATAAGATTCACAGCTGCTGATAAATATTACCCATTTGAAGAATTCAACCGATATTCATTAAGCCTAGCTTAGTTTCTTTGAACATTGACAAACAGTGTAGACCTAGATCAGACACTAAAGGTCATTTTGGAGACGTTGCTAACAATTTTGCGGGACTGTTACCCGACGAGTCTATTGTATCACCGGCACGGTTGTAAGGGCTAAACGACCCACGGGCGAAACGACTCACGGGCGAAACGACCCGAGGCCGTTGTTTCACCAGTCATTTTTTGAGAAACAAGATGGCGGCCATCATGAAAGAATCTGATCGTTTTGGACCGTCATATGTGACTTGCAGGTTTCTATAGCTTCTAATAAACGCCCACCCCCTTCTTCATGAAAGGTAATGATTCTAATAAACGCCCAGGCGTCTATTAGAGATTTTACGGTAGTCAAAATTTGGGTATTTTTGCTGAAAAAATGTGAGCAGCTTTTGCCAATGCAAAAGCTGCTCACATTTTTTCAGCAAAAATATTAGCATATTTGCCACAATAAATGGTGAAAGTTTTAACAACACGTTAACTAACAACGTCGTTAGTTTTGAACAACTAGGCCCAGTTGTTCAAAGCATCGTTAGCTTAACGAGCTCATTAGTGGTCATTTTGTTAACTGTGCTATCAAGTTTAAAATGTAAATATTTGGTATCTTTGCTGAAAAAAATGTGCTGCTCCCATTTTTCCAGCAAAAATTTTAGCATATTTGCCATATTTAATGATCAAAGTTTTAACGATACGTTAACTAACGACGTCGTTAGTTTTGAACAACTGGCCCCAGTCCTATTAAGGACTTGTTGTAATTCTCCTAAAACTTTTACAAATTTGTTTCACTATCCAGCAAGGAGTCCAATAGGTGCAAACACAATGGTAAACAGTGTAGACCCTGATCATAGGAGCAGTCGGATCTGGGTCTGCAATGTTTGCTATAGCCTATCTGTCCCAATACTTAGGATCATTATGATAGTTTCATACTGCTGCAGTTGCAGAAACCCACTATATTTTACCTGGTTTCCTGTGCCGCTAGCCTCAAACCATATAACCCAGGATTCCAGTGGGAACCAGTGCTGAGAGACAGTCTATCAATAATTTCTCTGATACAGGAACTCATAGGAAAGTTGTTAATCTCACCAGAATGCTCTGGAAAAAAAAGGTCATAAAATCAGCCCTTTGACAAGAAAACCTGTCATTATGAAAACAGGCCTATTTCAATTCATTGTGCAAATCATTTTTTCCAAATCCATCCACTGTTTAAGCAGGAGAAGTGGTTTAACGTTTTTTGTTTTTTTTTAGCTCTGGTGGCCATCTTTTTCATTCCGAGCTGAATGGTTTGAGCAATTTTGGTAGAGTGTCACCCAAGGAACATTCCTGTGAAATTATTTAAAATCCATGCAGCAGTTCTGGAGAAGTCGTTCAAAGCAAAAGTTGACCACTAACGCACAGACGATGGACAAAGACCGATCACAATAGCTCATCTTGAGCACTTTGTGCTCATGCTAAGGGGAGCTAATAAGTTCTTATTTCTTCTCAAAAGATTGTGGGTACACAATAGAACACGCTCATCGAGGCAGTTCTAAGGAGTACCCACAGTCTATATTTTAGAGAAGAAATAAGAAAAATAAGGTTTACCAGTGTAAACCCAAGCTATATTCTAGAGCAGAAATAAGAACAATAAGGTTTACCAGTGTAAACCCCAGGTTTCTATATAGCGTAAAAGGTGGGTTTAAGGTGCTCAAAATTATATAGCCATGTTTTCGTGGTGCTTCAGGATTTGTCACCATACAAGACACAACCCAGTTGGCTCAGCTACATGACTATCAAATGTCTTAAAATTTTAACCCATTGTTTACTAGTGGACTCTTCCGTTGCTATATGTTGGACAAGTCCATTTGTCATATAAGGGGTGGCAGGCCTTTTTGTTTTCATTTTTATTCTATTTTTGATGGAAAATTTTGTCAGCAAATAGTGCAGGCCCTGATCAGACGCCGCGTTCTGCGGCGTCAGATCTGGGCCTGCACTGTTTGGCCAAGGTACTCCTTTAGGAGTTTCCCGCATGCAATGCGTCAAATATAGAAACTAGAAATATTTCACTTACAAAGCAGGAGAAGACAAATGCCCAGGCTAATCTACACCTTTGTTTGTTTTGAGCTGAATGGCCCATTCAACACTATTAGGTCATATTGAGCCAGTCAGTTTTCCAGGCCAGGTTTATGTCTGAGCTGTTAATCAGAGCAGTGAACATTCTTTCGGCATAAAATAAGTAAAATTCCTATATTAACCCTTCTCATGCTGAATATTCAGATTAGCCACACTCATTTCTGACTTTGAACCAATCAGATTACTTGATGTAATTTAGTCCTACAAATTCATAAATTGAATGTCAAACAGTGTAGATTCCTGATTAGCTGGCTTCTTCAGAAGCCATCTGATCTGGATCTACACTGTTTGCAAAGAAAAGGGTTGTCGTGCACAGCAAGATAAGGGTTAAGACCACCTTTGGGACTGTTCAAAAGTGGTCTTTAAGACCACTTTTGAACAGTCCCAAAGGTGGTCTCTGACCAGAGGACACGGTGTGCAGAAAAAACTGAGGAAGAATAACTGCAACCTACTAAATAAGCTTATTAAGAGCTGAATTAGACTTAATTTTAGGTGGTCTTTATAGCTGAATTTCATTGTATTGTTTGCAAATGGCAAAACCAGGTTTTCTCATTATGTGGCTTAAACAATACTTAAAGAATTTTGATCCAAGGTGAGCAGATGTCCAGATGTTGAGGGCCCCCGCCCATTTGGTCTTGGAGAAATAGACTGGGCTGCATGGTGCTTCCACACATAGCTCAAATGGACCAAACATGAGTACTGGTAAACCGCTTAGAAGGTCTAAGTCTGCCCGGGCAAAGTGGTGCAAGTTGGACTGACCATGCATATAATTTATAAACCCAAATGGTTTCATTGGGTGGCAGGGTCTGAGATGTCATTTCATCTCAATGTTGGGTAAAAGTCCCACAAAATTGGAAGCAATGTCTCCAAAATGACCTATAGTGTTGAGGGGATGTTCAACCACAAATCAAACAAACAAAGAAACAACAGATTTACAGATTTACAGAAGCGGTACATCTTGCTAGAACCAAACAATTTTTCACATAATAATATTTGCTGCGTGCTCGATCATTAACCCTTATCTTGCTTTTCACGACAACCCCTATCTTTGCAAACAGTGTAGATCCAGATCAGATGGCTTCTAAGAAGCCATCTGATCAGGAGCTACACTGTTTGCCATTCAGTTTATGAATTTGTAGTGCTCAATAAATTACATCAAGTAATTTGATTGGTTGATAGACAGAAATGGGTGTGGCTTAAATGAATATTCAGCAAGATAAGGGTTAAGTTATCCGCTGAGTGCTCAAATTAATAAAGATTTTGTTTGTTTGATTTGATGTTTAACGTCCCCGTCAACACAGTATAGGTGATTTTGGAGACGTTGCTTCCAATTTTGTGGGACTTTTACCCAACATTGAGATGAAATGACATCTCAAGGTCTGTTGCCCAATGAATGCAATAGGATTTATAAGCATGGATGGTCCGACTCGCACCGCGGTTCCTGGACAGGCTTAGATCCTCTAAGCGGTTTACCAGTACTAGTGTGTGGCCAGTTCCAGCTCTGCGTGGAAGCATCATGCAGCCCATCTATTTCTTCAAGCCCCGATGGGCGGGGGCGGTATTAATTATGATGTATGGAGCATATTAATTCTTTGAAATATTAACCATACATAGAAATAAACATTCTGATAACACATCCGTGTGATATAGTGCATTTTTCATATCTCCAAAAAAGGTAATTTTCTGATGAAAATTTGTGAAATTTTTCTTATTTATACTCCAAACATAGGTTTTGGGTGCTAGTTAGAACCGCCTCATTGAGGCGGTTCTAACGCTAACGAGTACTCACAACCTATGTCTTGGAGCAGAAATAAGGAAAATAATGTTTACCACCGTAAACCCCAGTGGGGTTTAGGGGCATCTTTATTTCACCGACTTGTTCACTTGATGTGGAATCTTCCATGACAATTAGCAGAGTCCATTTCAAAATTTAGGGGTGTCATGTTGAGTTATTTATAGAAATTTAGATAGAAAAAGGCTGAACTTCTGCAAACAGTGAAGGGCCTAATCAGATGTCACATACTGTAGTGCCTGCACTGCAGGGCTCGAGAAACTGAAGAATCCAAATCGGTCCAGCCAGATTTCGCCAAAAAATTACGGAAATTGCCGATCGGTTTCGGTAATTTCCGTAAACTCAATTGGCGATTTTCAATTTCAAAATGTGTTATTAGCAGAACGAATGACATACCGATGTTGCTCTTACACTTGTCAACGGATATGAGCACCAGTATCTCGGTTATAAACAGCAATTATTGCTCACATCGTTCAGATTTCATCTACTTTCATTTTCTACACCAGATTTCATCTACCTTCATTTTCCCAATATCCGGGTCACTCAGAACCTGAAGACCGCTAAAGGGAAACAACCGACGTGGGGCAGTAAAAGACCAGTTCGATGGTCACTATATTTTTCCCCCTTTTTAAAACCTTTAAAATATTTCTCTTATTTCACCCATTTTATTTTGCCCAAATTGCTTTGTTTACAAATGGCAACAACGTGCAGCAATGTGGTCGGAAAATGACGTCATACGGTTTCCGTTTACACAATACACATTAATGCAGTCAAGGACGTAACCCACACACCTGTTTTAAGTGATTGATTTTAATAGAGCGTATTTCTAAAAAAAATCGTTTTTAACGGGTTAAAAAATCGAAAAACATTTCTTTACTCTCGAAACAAAACATGGGCGAACGAGAGTCATTGAAAATCTTACATGGCCGAACCGTGTTTAAAAGAATATAAATACATATTTCACGATTACACAAGCCTGAAACAAATCGCTTTGTCTACAAATGACGTGGTTTATGTGATTGGTTTCAATGGAGCGTATTCTATAATTAAAATATCGTTTAGAATGGGTGAACTAAGGTATTTTCCCGCGAACGCATAACTCGCAATGTTCAGACATGACAGGTGTGTATTGAAAATTGCGCCCTGTGAGAAAAAAAATATATATATATATATTCAAATACCGGTTCTATAGTAAGCCATAAATTAATGACTTGTCTAAACAAACTAGTGTATGTCCTGCATTTAATGACCTTATTTTCTCACCTTGCCAGCTTGCCGATAACGCCTCAGGCCAGTTTTCACGGATTAATAATTTTGACACACAGGTCAAATTGCGCTGCTATAAGATCAAAGAACCCGACGTGGACTTGTCCAATTTTCACCTAGTTAGATAATGAACCGGTCTAACACCTTGTGCTGCAGGGGTTTTGTATACATGCTTGGATTATCAGTGGCAAACGGTCAGCTTGTTTTTACAACATAATGATTTAGCGAAAATTTTCGAACCAATTTTTTAAAATGTTATAGAGTTATGGACCGATTTTTTTATCTTCTTCTGAAGTCCAAATCGGTTTATGGAGGCCAAATTCGGTCCAGAACCGGAAAACCGGCATTTTCTCGAGCCCTTCTGCACTGTGTGCCAAGTCCCGAGTTAGGGTTTCCTGTATTAATCCTTAAGCTGCCGAGAAAAAACTACATCTGAAAATGTTGTCTGCTAATGTTGTCTGCTGAATCTTCTTGTAAATTTTTTAATTTTTTTTTTGCATTCTAGCAAATGGTGTGGGCACAGATCAGACTGCAGTCTGATCTGGGTCCACAGTTTGCGTATGATGACCTTTAATGGAACTGACAGATGGCAAAACAGACGACAATTGTCCTGATTGACATTTTATGCGTTAACCCTTATCCTGTTGTTCACGACAACCCCTACCTTTGCAAACAGGGTAGATCCAGATCAGTGAATCTTATTTTACCTATATCTCATTCAAACGTAGATTGTGGATGCTTGTTAGAACCGCCTCATTCTAACAAGCACCCACCATCTATGTTTCAAACCAAAATAAAAAAATATCACAAATATTCATATGTGTATTTACCCTTATCCTGCTGAATAAATTAATTTAGCCACACCCATTTCTGACTGACCAGTAATCAAATTACATGTAAGGTTTTCGTTCAAATTTGCAAACTGAATGACAAACAGTGTACATGTAGATCCTGATCAGATGGCTTCTTCAAAAGTTATCTGATTTGCAGCTACACTGTTTGCAAAGGTAGGTTTTTTATGTTCAATGGTATACAGGGGTAACACCCTACGTCATAGCAGAGATGTCGTACCCATTTCAGAAGTGGCCATATTGGTGTAAATAGGGTAAATATATGCTTCAAACTAGATATGTACATTACGAGTCTTCAGAAAACATACTTCAGCTGGTAACGAACAATATTTGCATCCCACCAGTAAGCTAATTCCACCTAGAAACATTGAAAATGCTTCGATAGCTTCGTCACAAGATTTGATTCAGCGCTGTAAACAATGATAGTTCCGACATCATTGCCAAATCAGCTTGGGTCGAATTATTTAAACAAAAGGCCACATTTCTGGGACAGATTTCAGTATGTTTGATTCTTTTATGACCTAATGCACCGACTGCGCCTACTTGTTGTGACAAATGCCTTTTGTGTAGTAAATGCCGGCAACCTAAGAATGGTTATGACGTCACTGCTCTGACGTAGGTTGTTCCCCCTGGTATAAGGGTTAAGAAAAACATGTCATTCTTACAACCATGAAGAAAAAAAAACAAAAAACAATCACAGCCATAGCTACAGATATAGGCAAGTATTTTGTGATAAGTGAAGGATAGTTTTTGTCAATTCTCCATAAAAACCTATGTTGTGGGTATTCATTAGAACTGCCTCACTGTTCTTTTCTGAGGTGGTTCTAATGAATACCCACAACATAGGTTTATTCGGAGAAATAAGGAAAACTATCCTTCAATTATCCAAAAAAATACTTACCTTATCTGCTGCTATAGAATAGGAATGGTAGCTAGATGACAAGTACTCACCATTATAATTCATTCTATGGTAACAGCAGCTGACACAACATAAACTTCTGACACAGTCCAGCTCTCGGAAACATTTCAACATCGTAGGTGTCAGATCACCGCAACAATGTAGTCCAACCATGCAAATGTTCGGCTGTTTACTGTCAAAATCTTTCGTTTTTATTTGAGTACATTTACACTCAAGATTATTAGTGCTATAGTTTAGATTTGTCATATCTGAATGTTTTGTATCACAGTTGCTATCCGAATCAGCATCATCATCATTATTATTCTGTTTTGTGATCACTGTTAAGCTTGCTATGTTTGGAGCTTGTAAATCTGTATTTAAAGTAGCATTGTCTTTATCACTGTCTGTTTCAGTCTTTTCTGACATTGTGCAAGATTCTGTAATCTTACAGAACACTTCAGTGACATCATTAATAGAATGGTTGTGAGCTATATGACAGGCATTATGTCTTCTAGACGCAATATTCTGAGACCCAGTCTTTGATAAATTCAACAGCTTTGAGCAAGTCTCGGGTTCTGGACTTATCTTAGACTTTCTAGATGCAGTTTCTCTAGAACCAGTCTGATGACAACACCTACTACTTTCTTGTGACAGAGTTTGGAACCAGTCTTTAATCAAGGCCTGTAACTCTTGCACTGATTCTTCTGAAGGATGAAGTTCACATGTGACATTGTGCAGAAAGGGACAGGATGCTGAAACAAGCAAGAATAGTCACATTTGCACTGCACGGCCTTATAAAACCCAACAGATCTCAATTTCTTGCACACCAGATAAGGAAATCCATAGTTTTAGCTTGGGATAGAAATTCTGTTCTAACCCCGGTGTTCTTACCCAAAATCGAATATTCTCGCATGTTTCATAAATGCATTGGCTGAATACGACCTCATATGCACCATCGTTAAGGTTGACGTCACAGCACGTTAGGTGAGGTCACTAAACATTCCAGTAGTGTCATCACAATATGGCGGATGTCGGTAACCGAAGTGACTGCAGCATTAGAAATTGGCCCTAAGAAATGGAAGGCATGCAAGAAAAAGAATCCTATATGGGTGTGAGGGGTGGATAGAAAAATCTGTCCCTCAGGATCACTGTCTGGCATCACTTGGCAAGCCTTGTGTAAGATTCTTATTATACATATAAACCTATTAATAACACTGTTCATTATATAGAGGATCTTACATGAGTGTTCATGTATTATTGAATTTATTAAATGAGTTGAGGAAAAGCAATAAAATGCCTTTTCCTCAACAAGTTTAATAAATGCAATAATACATGGGCACGAATGCAAGATTCTATTTATCATATGACATTTAAAATGCATTTTATTCACCAGTTTTTACAAAATTGTTAATGTTCTGCGACATCATTAAGGATATCAGACATGTAAAGTCTCTAACTAATTTGCATATTTAATCCACTGGTGGATTATCGAATTTATTACATGGCGTTATTACATTCTCAGACGCGATGTCATATGATAAAAACACAATTTAAATATGATATAGTTTAAAGGTGAATCCCAAAAATATATAGATTATACAGACTGACCCAAGGGTTCAGAAGGAGTTTGCATTTAAAGTAAATTGCTGACATTTTTCAGTTTCTAGCTATGCTGGCCATTTTTTTCATCGGAGCTGAACTGTTTTAACTATTTTGGTAGAGGGTCACCTAAGCAACATTCCTATGAAGTTTGAATGAAATTGTTCCAGGGGTATAGAAGTTGTCTTTTGAGTTGTCTTTTAAATAACTCTATAGTTTTAAATCTTGCATGACAAGCATCAGAGCGGAACCATTTTAGCTATTTTGATAGGCAGTAACCTAGGCAATATTCCTGCGAAGTTTAAGCTTATTTTGCACAAGGGTTAGCACTTTAAGCAAATTGTTGATGGTTTTCTACTTTTAGCTCTTGTGGCCATTTTGCTCATTGGAGCAAAATAGTTTTAACTGGTTTGTTAGCGGGTCAACTAAGCAACATTCCCATTAAGTTTAAATGAAATTGGCCCAGGGGTTTAGGTGTAGTTGTTTAAAGATATTTTTAGCTCTGGTGGCCATCTTGTTCATTGGAGTGAAACAGTTTTAGCTATTTTGGTAGAGGGTCATCTAAACAATATTCTTATGAAGTTTGAATGAAATTGGCCCAGAGGTATTAGATTAGTAGTCATTTGAAGATTTTTCTATTTTTAGCTCTGGAGGCCATCTTGTTCAACAGAGCGGAACAATTTTAGCTATTTTGTTAGACAGCCACCTAGGCAACATTCCTATGAATGGCTGATATTGGACAATGGGTTTAGGAGTTATCATTTTAAGCAAATTGTTGACGTTTTTCTATTTTCAGCTCTGGTGGCCATCTTGTTCACTGGAGCCGAATGATTTTAGCTATTTTGAAAGAGGGTCATCTATACAACATTCCTGTGAAGTTCGAATGAAATTTGTCCATGGGTAAAGGAGTAGTAGTCATTTAAATATTTTTCAATATTTAGCTTTAATGGCCATCTTGTTCATCAGTGCAGAACGATTTTAGCTAGTTTGGTAGGGAGTCAGCTGGGCAAAATTCCTGTGCAGTTTGAATCAAATTGGCCCAATGGTTTAGGAGGAGTTCGAGTTTGAAACAAATTTACAACATTTTCCTATTTTTAGCTCTGGTGGCCATTTTGCTCATTGGAGCAAGATCGTTTTAGCTATTTTGGTAGCAGGTCATCTAAGCAATATTCCTATCAAGTTTGAATGAAATTGGTCCAAAAAGGAGTTGTCATTTAAAGATTTTTCTATTTTTGGGTCTGGTGGCCATCTTGTTCATCGGAGATGAACTTTTTTATCTATTTTTGTAGGGAGCCACCTGGGCAACATTCCTCCTAAGTTTGAATCAAATTGGCATAAGGAATAAGGAGGAGTTAGGATTTAAAGCAAATTGTTGACGACACATGACAGACATTCACTGATGACAATAGGTCACCATGAGCACTTCATGCTCTGGTGAGCAAATACACAATGAGAATACATGTAATATAAACCAATGAGAATATACATGTACTGTCTGAAAGACTGAGCCAGCGCATGTTTGTTTGATTTGAGGTCTAATGTCTCCGTCAACACTATAGGTCATTTTGGAGACGCTGCTTCCAGTTTTTTGGGACTTTTACCCGACATTGAGATGAAATGTCATCTCAAGCCCTATCCCCCAATGAAACCAATTGGATTTATAAGCATGGAGGGGCCGACTCACACTGCTTTTCCTGGCCAGGTTTAGATCCTCTAAGCAGTTTACCAGTACTTGTGTGCGGTCAGTTTCAGCTCTGCGCGGAAGCATCATGCAGCCCATCTATTTCTTCAAGCCCCGTTGGGCAGGGGCCGGCAAAAGGTCTTGTCATAGTGGATGGGTGTGCAGGTTGATATGAGTCTCTGCTGGTTGCACCGGTCTAATTGTAGGTTTTGTGATGCGCCAGCTCTAAGAGAACCACTTACAGTTCTGCACAACCCTCTTTTCAGCACCGGATGTATGACTCTGCTTGCCCTCTAGACCCAACACTGGAAGATCAAACTTGGTATGTAGAACCTGTCCCAGATAGCCCTGAAAAAAATAGGTCACAGTGATCATATATAATGAGTCATGTCATCAGAAAACCTATTTTTAACATTTGCAAACAACGAAGGCGAAGATCAGTCTCAGAATCCACACAGTCTGACCATCACCTAAGTGTTCACTGGTTTTACAATGCAATTAATATAGGGGGTAGCTGATAATTGTTTGTTTGTTTGATTTGAGGTTTAACTTCCCCGTCAACACTGTAAAGGTCATTTTGGAGACATTGCTTCCAATTTTGTGGGACTTTTACCCGACACTGAGATGAAATGACATCTCAAGCCCTGTCGCCCAATGAAACCAATAGGGTTTATAAGCATGGACGGTCCAATTGCACCACTTTGCCGGGCAAGCATAGATCCTCTAAGCGGTTTACCAGTACTCGTGTGCGGGTCAGATTCAGCTCTGTGTGGAAGCATCATGCAGCCCGTATATTTCTTCAAGCCCCGATGGGCGGGGGCCGTGCTGATAATTGTCAATTTCAGTTTATTTTGTGCTTAGCAGTGAAATCAATGCATATATAAAACAAATTAAAATGATATTTTCACACTGAAAAATAACATGACCTAATTATTTCCACAGTAGCAGCGTAGATTTTTGTATCAAATAAAAAGAAAATTTATTTTCTTTTGATAAATACCAATATTTCATTGAACATGTTGAAACAAGGCAACGCAAGCGTAGCATCCCCTCGCAACTGCATACCATTCATTAACATGAAAATCCAATCTGAATATGTTAGACCATTGTGACCTTGACCTTTGACCCCTGACCTTGAAATTCAATAGGGTTCATCCTCTGTACATGGTGAACATTTGTGGAAGGTTTGATGCTTCTACGATGAATACTGTGTCTTCTATCCTGCTCACAAGGTTTTCAAGGTCAAGTCCATTGTGACCTTTACCTTTGACCCCTGACCTTGAAATTCAATAGGGTTCATCCTCTGTACATGGTGAACATTTGTGGAAGGTTTGATGCTTCTACGATGAATACTGTGTCTTCTATCCTGCTCACAAGGTTTTCAAGGTCAAGTCCATTGTGACCTTGACCTTTGACCCCTGACCTTGAAATTCAATAGGGTTCACCCTCTGTACATGGTGAACATTTGTGGAAGGTTTGATGCTTCTACGATGAATACTGTGTCTTCTATCCTGCTCACAAGGTTTTCAAGGTCAAGTCCATTGTGACCTTGACCTTTGACCCCTGACCTTGAAATTCAATAGGGTTCATCCTCTGTACATGGTGAACATTTGTGGAAGGTTTGATGCTTCTACGATGAATACTGTGTCTTCTATCCTGCTCACAAGGTTTTCAAGGTCAAGTCCATTGTGACCTTGACCTTTGACCCCTGACCTTGAAATTCAATAGGGTTCATCCTCTGTACATGGTGAACATTTGTGGAAGGTTAGATGCTTCTACGATGAATACTGTGTCTTCTATCCTGCTCACAAGGTTCCCGACAGACACACACACAGAAACACAGACACACACACACACTAACACACGGACGCACGGCACCGATGCTATATCCCCATTCGCAACGTTGTTTCGAGGGGATAATAATCGAGTGTGCTGAAAATACTAGAAATTCGGGAATGCAAAACATGTTACGAACAGCTGTTCAATTGCAGAACATCACAAATTAAAAAGAAAATTCACGTTTTCAAAAATTACCAAAAATATTTCATCTCCTGAATTTTCAACACACACGATGACATATGTTTGGTATTCATCTAAAACTAGAAATGCGTCCATAGGACACGGATGCCCACGCCTGAAAATATCTCTATGTTCGTATTCATCCATAGAAAGTTATTGACCGAGTATAAGTTTTGGACCCTTTTTTAATATTTGACCTTGACCTTGGAGGTAAGGACCTTGGTTTAGTGTGAGGCAGATTGTCTCATGATGACCAACATTTCTGCCAGGTAATTTCAAAATCCATCCAGAGATAAGAAAGTTATTGACTGCGTTTAAGTTTCGTACCATTTTTTTACCTTTGACCTCTAAGTATGACCTTGACCTTGCAGATACGGATCTGGGTTTGCACGTGACACATCGTCTCATGATGGTTGACATTTCTTCAAAGTAATTTCAAAATCCACCCAGAAATAAGTAAGTTATTGACTGCGTTTAAGTTTTGGACCCTTTTTTTGACCTTTGACCTCTAAGTATGACCTTGACCTTGGAGGTACTGACCTGGGTTTTGCATGTGACACATCGCCTCATGATGGTTAACATTTCTACAAAGTAATTTCAAAATCCATCTAGAAATAAGAAAGTTATTGACTGCGTTTAAGTTTCGGACCCTTTTTTTGACATTTGACCTCTAAGTATGACCTTGACCTTGGAGGTACGGACCTGGGTTTTGCACGTGACACGTCGTCTCATGATGGTTAACATTTATGCCAAGTAATTTTAAAATCCATCAAGAAATAAGGAAGTTATTGACTGCGTTTAAGTTTCGGATGCACGGACAAACGAACGCACGGATGAACGAACAGACGGACGGACAGGGGCAACGCTATATGCCCTTTCCACCATTCTTCGAATGGCGGGGGCATAAAAAGTAAATATCCACTTTTTCACGGCAAACATGTATATGCAATGGAAAGGAACTGTGCTTTATTCCGCAACAAATCACTGGGGGGGGGGGGGGGGGGGGGGGGGGGGGGGGAGCATGACGCAAAAAAGACACCATTAAATAACATCACTCTTAGATTCATTAACATTTGACAGTTAAACCTCATTTTCTTGCACTAAAAATATCACAAGAGGCAACAACAAAAGTATTGTTGATTTTAAGTGTGTCAGAACAGAAACAGATCAGTTCCAGTGAGTGAATTGTTGAGTAAGAATACACTGTCAGTCAATTGTAATTGGACAAATCACTCGCACGTCACACTTGTGATTTGACCTACTTTACAAATGGCCCCAAAACAGTGATTTATTACTCAATAATTCCCTGCTAAAATTGATCTTTTTCTTAATTCCAAGACTCTTGCTAGTCTGTGTAGCTGAGAAGTCTGTTTTGTTATCTTATCAAGTTGCAAACTCTTAGCAGGGGTGTAAAATTCCACTCGCCCGCTCGCATTTGCGAGTAAGTTTTAAGGCAGGGCGAGTAAGATTTTCAAAACTGACCTTACTTTTTCTTCATTTTTAGCACCTAAATGAAAAGTTTAGACAATAAGGGCGAGTCAGTTTGAGGGAAATTTTACACCTCTGCTTAGGACAGGTTTTCTCACGACTGTTCAGAGTGAAATGCATTATGGGAAAAAGATACACATTCAGTGGGGGGGGGGGGGGTTAACTCTTTCAAAGCTTTCTGTGTCCCTTATTCATAAATTTTTTTGGGGGGGTGGGGGGGAGTGGGGTGGGGTGGGGTTTAATGGCCATTTAAGATTATTTCACTTATACATGTTTTCAGCAGATTGTTTATCAGAGGCAGAACTTGGCATCCCATATTTGACCTGAGCAAGGGTTGAACCCTGGTGGGATACCAAATGTTTGTAAGCGTAGTCTACTCTTAAAGGGAAAGTGTCAAGCCTCAAGGTGTTCTGAGCATGGCTACAAATGACCATTATCAGGATTTCGTGCAAATCCTGCTGGCACCAGTTTAACCTTAGTCTGTGACAGTCACATGCACAGCAGCAAAATAACACAAATTCGTTAATACTTTTGGGTCCGTTGACAAACAATAAACCCCAAAATATTGTTAGTGAAACAGAAGATATGGCATTTTAATCTGCCATAAAAGGTTTTTCTATGATTTGACCTACTGACCTACTTTTCGACCCGACATGACCCATATTCGAACTTGACCCAGATATTGTTAAGATGATCATTATGAATCATTATGTCACCCATGTGGCATAGTTCAATTTTTCATATCCCAAAAACTGACATTTTTTTTGAAAATTTGTGACAATTTTCTCACTTTTACTCCAAACATAGGTTGAAGACCCACAACCTATGTCTTAAGCAGAAATAAAGAAAATAATTTCTTGCACACCAGACAAGCAAATCCGTGATTTTACCCTGGGATAGAAATTTATGTTCTGACCCTGGTGTTCCGACCAAAAATCGAATATAATCGCGTGTTTGATAAATGCACTGGTTGATTATGACCTCGTATGCGCCGTCGTCAAGGTTGACGTCACAGCACGTTACGTGACGTCACTAAACTTTCCTGCAGTGCCAACACAATATGGCGGACGTCGGTACTCGAAGTGACTGCAGCATTAAAAATCCGCGGATGGGTGGATAGAAAAATCCGTCCCTCGGGATCACTGTCTCGTGATGCCGGACAGTGTCCTCGGGACGGATTTTTCCATCCACCCCTCACACCCATATAAGATTCTTATAATACACCCCTGTAAACACCAGTTTTCTACACGTGATGATATGCTTACCAGACCAGAACCAACATCCACAACAGCATTGCACTTTGACCTCTTTGTCACATGATCAATCAATGAAGTCATGTGACATACTTCATGCAATTTCTTGTCTGACATTCCCTTCCTTATCTCTCCATCTATCTCTGAAGCATGTAAGGGCTGGAGATTATCAAAACTGTTTTCAGCAATTGAATGCTGTTTGTGACATCCAAAAATGAATTCACCATGCTCAGACTCAATTTCCTTGTTTATTTCATCAGTACAGGATGTCAACTCTGAAACTCCAGGCCCAGTTTCATTCACTGACTGGTTCCTGCATGCACATTTAATTTCCTTTCTCAGACTTGACAGCCGAGCACCAGTGTCTGGATTCCTGCAAGCCTGAGTGGCTTCTTGGCAACGAACTGTCTGTGACTGCTGGAAACTGGACTGAGATGGTTTGCAATGGTCTCCAATAACTAGACTTCTTGGTATGGACAAGGAAAGACAATCCTGGATGAACTGATTCAGACTAATTGGCCAGCTGGGCTTGAAAATATTGGAAATGTACATATACTTTGGGAAGGTAAATCATTGGTTTAAGGCCAGAAATTTGTTTTAAAGTGACATCTCAGCACAGTTGTGTAACGTAATTTGTGACCATAAAACGGACCAGAACAAAAACTGTTTCTCTCTCTTCATTAGGAGAACATGCTTTTATAATTTTGACCCCTCATACCCCACTTTTATATAGTAAAACTGGGGTTGTAGGGGGTATACATTATTTTTTTATTTCTGCTAAAAAACATAGATTGTGGGTACTCGAGGCGGTTCTATCGAGTCCCCGCAATCTATATTTTTGAGCAGAAATAAGAAAAATTACAAGGCGGTTCTATCAAGTACCCACAATCTATATTTTTGAGCAGAAATAAGAAAAATATCACAAATTTTCATCTTAAAATTTCTCATTTTTTGCCATTAAAGTGGCAATGTATTTGTATAGGCGTGTTTTCGTAATGTAGCCTACTTGCTGCAAGGACTGCTGGCCTTACCTATTTGTAAACAAATATCAGGTATTTACCCAATTGTGAACAACTGGCAGATAGATGCCATGAAGCTGAAATGTACACACCTCTCATCAAATCACACATGACATGTGATTTGAACAATAGCTCCAGCTTAGAGGTAGTTATAAAGAATACCAGATTTGTGTCTTTTGATATCAAGTTTATCAGGCAAGGCTTCGAGAATGCTTGTAGAAATTGCGAGGCTTTCGGAGCTATTCTACATGCATTCTGAAAGCCGAGAAACTTGATATCAAATGACACGAATCCGATATTCTATTTATCAGTTTATCCTCCTGTACACTCTTAAATTGGCAGTTTACGATCAGTTATCGATTGACCTCAGTGCATCCCAACATTCCAGGGATGAAAAATAGGTTGATATATTGAGGATCAGCTGACTGTCATTTTTCCTTTGATATTTTGTCAAGTAATATTTGTTCCAATTTTTCCAGTAATAACAACATTTTTGCCATTTTTTCCAGTAGTCTAGTTCATCCATAAAACTGCAATGTCACCTTGACCTGATAAAACTCACTTGTCCTGATATAGCATATATTTATCACGTTGTACAAAGCAATTAATATCAAGGGTAACTGATAAATGATGATAATTATTGCGCCTGCTATAAGCAGGGCACGATATAGGTGTCCGGTTTTCCATCCGTTCATTCGTCTGTTCATTTGTCCGTTCATCAAGGGCGTCAACATTTGCGACCACCCTAGCATTCACCCTAATGGTCAAGTTTATTTCTCAAGAACTATAAGAGCTTCATTTAATAATACTTGATACAAACTTGTATCTGGGGATGACAACTTAAATGCAAGCAGCCATATTTGACCTTGACCTACATTTTATGGTTCACTGACTTCATAAAATATTGTGACCATCCTAGCGTTTACCCAAATGGTCAAGTTAATTTCTCAAGAACTATAAGAGCTTCATAATGATGCTTGGTACAAACTTGTATCTGGAGATGGAAACTTAAATGCAAGCATCATATTTGACCTTGACCTACATTTTATGCTTCATTGACTTTGTAAAATAATGCAACCACCCTATCATTCATTTCTCAATAATTATAAGAGTTTCATTAATGATACTTAGTACAAGCTTGCATTTAAGAATGCAACATTTATGCAAGCATCTATGTTTGACCTTGGCCTAGATGTCATGGTTCGGTGACTTTGTGTCCCCACAGACGCGACATAGCCTTCGGCAGAATTCTTGTTTTCTTTCGGTATCTTTTTCAGAAATCTGTGTGGTGTATACACATACATGTACTTGTTAAACCTCACCAATGAGACAATTCCAACAAGTACACACCAAACAGATATTTATGAAGAATTAACAATCAAGAGACTTTATCCACATTGCTTAGTACTGGTTTCTACCCAGGAAAAGAAAGAGGGCCACATTGCCGATTAGAACTACACCACAACCTCATTATAACACGGTTCATTATAACACGGTTTTGCATATAACACGATTTCAAGATGGATCCCAAAAATGTATAGATTATATCGAAAAATGACCATAAATGGTCATTTTTCTATATAATCTATACATTTTTGTTTGGATATAACACGGTTGTTTAACTAAACGGTTTCTTGTTTGGACCCCAACAATAGTGTTTTAAAGAGGTTGGGGTGTAGTTTACTAAATATGTTACCCTCTATAAATAAAGTTGATTATTGCTATAGTTATTATTAAGACTTAAATTATCCTCGTCAACCCCCCCCCCCCCCCCCCAACCCCCCTTCGGGGCTATTAGTAAATGACAGCCAGGTAATGAAAACTTGTTCTGACAATCAGGGCCCAGTTGTTCAAAACTAACAACGTCGTTATGTAACATATTGAAAAATTTTGATCATTTATTATGGCAAATACGCTAATATTTTTGCTGAAAAAATGTGAGCAGCTTTTGCAGATGCAAAAGCTGTTCACATTTTTTCAGCAAAAATACAAAAAAATTAAATATTAAACTTGCTAGAACAGCTAACAATATGACCACTAACAAGCTCATTAAGCTAACGATGCTTTGAACAACTGACCCCAGATGCCCTAGAGTATTGCAATGGTCTAAGCTGGTATTCATTTCTTTACAATGTTTCATTATCCTTTAACCCATATTATGCAGGAAACCATAAACTGGGACACATTAGGACAACACATCCATGCAACATAGTGCATTTTTTCACATCTCCAAAATGGCAGTGCATTTTTTTCTTATCTCCAAAATGGTTACTTTTCTGATGAAAATCTGTGATCTTTTTTTATTTACACCGCAAACAGAGGTTGTGGGTGCTTGTTAGTACCGCATCATTGAGGCGGTTCTAATGAGTACCCACAACCTATGTCCTAGAGCACAAATATGAACAAGAGGGCCATGATGGCCCTGGATCACTCACCTAATCCATGAGTAACAAGTGGGCCCGCAGAGGGCCATTATTGACCCCAGGGCTATAATGTGCATAATGTCGAGGGAGGTTTAAAAAGGTGAAGCTTCATACCAAATATCAACAAAGGCTATAATTTGAAAAATCTTGGCAAAGGTCCACTAGATGAAGCTACACACCAAATATCAAAGACCTGGGCCTTGCGGTTTCAGAGAAGAAGATGTTTTTAAGATTTTCCCTACATAAGCCTATGTAAAACCAAATGGCTTCGGGGCGGGGGCATTTTTGGCCCAAGCGCTATAATTTAAACAATCTTGATACAGGTCCACCAGATGAAATTTCACACCAAATATCAAAGACCTAGGCCTTGTGGTTTCACAGAAGGTTATTAAAGATTTTCACTATATAAGAGCATATAAAACCAAAGGGCCCCGGAGCAGGGGCATTTCTGGTCCCAGGGCTATGATTTGAATAATCTTGGTACAGGTCCACAAGATGAAGCTTCATACCAAATATCAAAGACCTGGGCATTGCTGTTTCAGAGAAGAAGATTTTCCCTATATAAGCCTGTGTAAAACCAAAGGGCCCAGGGCGGGGGCATTTTTGGCCCCAGCACTATAATTTGAACAATCTTGGTAGGGGTCCACTACATGAAGTTTCATACTAAATAGCAAAGACCTGGGCCTTGCGGTTTCAGAGAACAAGATTTTTAAAGATTTTCCCTATATAAGCCCCATGTAAAACCAAAGGGCCTGGGGGCTGGGGCATTTTTTGCCCCAGCAATAAAATTTGAATAAGCTTGGTAGGGGTCCACTAGATGAAGCTTCATACCAAATATCAAAGACCTGGGTCTTGTGGTTTCAGAGAAGAAGATTTTTAAAGATTTTCCCTATATAAGCCCATGTAAAACCTAAGGGCCACAGGGTGAGGGCATTTTGGCCCCAGCACTATAATTTGAACAATCTTGGTAGAGGTCCACAAGATGAAGCTTCATACCAAATATCAAAGACCTGGGCCTTGGGGTTTCAGAGAAGAAGATTTTTAAAGATTTTCCCTATATAATCCTATGTAAAACCAAAGGGACCCAGTGCTGGGGCATTTTTGGCCCCAGCACTATAATTTGAACAATCTTGGTAGGGGTCTTGATATCAGAGAGCAGGGCCTTGTGGTTTCAGAGAAGAAGATTTTTAAAGATTTTCCCTATATAAGCCTATGTAAAACCAAAGGGCCCAGGGCGGGGGCATTTTTGGCCCCAGCACAATAATTTGGACAATCTTGGTAGGGGTCCACTAGATGAAGCTTCATACCAAATATCAAAGACCCGGGCCTTGCGGTTTCAGAGAAGATTTTAAAGATTTTCCCTATATAAGCCCATGTAAAACCAAAGGGCCCAGGGGCAGGGGCATTTTTCGCCCCAGCACTATAATTTGAACAATCTTGGTAGGAGTCCACTAGATGAAGCTTCATACCAAATATCTGGGCCTTGGGGTTTCAGAGAAGAAGATTTTTAAAGATTTCCCTATATAATCCTATGTAAAACCAAAGGGACCCAGTGCTGGGGCATTTTTTGCCCCAGCACTATAATTTGAACAATCTTGGTAGGGGTCCACTAGATGAAGCTTCATACCAAATATCAAAGACCTAGGCCTTGTGGTTTCAGAGAAGAAGATTTTTTTAAGTTTTCGGTGAAAAAATCTATTTTTGGCTCCTGTGATCTAGATGTGAAACAGACAGGCTCAATTTGAACAACTTTGAAAGGGGACCATCTAAGGATCATTCCTGTGAAGTTTGATCAAAATCCGATCAGTGATTTTGGAGGAGATGTGGTTTGAAGAAATTGTTTACGCACAGACGAACGCACGCACAACAGACAAAAAGTGATCCCAAAAGCTCACCTCGTCACTACGTGACGGTGAGCTAAAAACAAGAGCTGTTGCATGACAGCATAGCTCGCCTGTTTCGCGCCTTCAAGATATAAGGTAAAATTATTGAACCATGAAATATAGATCACCCTCACCTACATATAGTTTGAGGTCAATCATCAGGTCACATGGAACATATAAAATCCAGATATTACATTTCAGAATCAAATTGTGTCTGAATTATAAGGCTAATCATTGAACCTTGAAAATAGGTCAAACGGACCTAGATATATTTCTATGTCAATCATCCGGTCACATAGAATTAAATATTCAGAGATGAAGTTTCTCCATCCAATAGTATTCAAGATATAAGTCAAAGTCATTGAACCATGTAATATAGGTCAAACTGACCTAGATATATTTTGAGGTCAATCATCTGATTGCATTGAAGTAATATCCCAGGTATAACATTTTGTTATCAAAATATTATTCAAGATAATAGGCAAAATCACTGAGCCATGAAATATAGGTCACACTGACCTAGATATATTTTGAGGTCAATCAGCAGGTCACATGGAACTAATAATCAAGGTTTGACATTTCTTTATCAAATAGTATTCAAGATAATAGGCAAAATCAGTGAACCATGAAATATAGGACACACTGACCTAGATATATTTTGAGGTTAATCATGGGGTCACATGGAACTTATAATCCAGGTATGACATTTTTCCATCAAATAGTATTCAAGATAATAGGCAAAATTACTGAACCATGAAATATAGGTCACAGTGACTTAGATATATTTGGTGGTCAATTATCGGGTCTCATGGATGTAATAGTCCAGGTATGACATTTCTCCTTCAATAGTATTCAAGATAATAGGCAAAGTCACTGAACCATGAAATATAGGTCACAGTGACCTAGATATATTTTGAGGTCAATCATGGGGTCACATGGCACTAATATCCAAGGTATGACATTTCTCCAACAAATAGTCTTCAAGATATAAGGCAAAGTCACTGAACCATGAAATATAGGTCACAGTGACCTAGATATATTTTGAGGTCAATCATGGGGTCACATGGTACTAATATCCCAGGTATGACATTTCTCCAACAAATAGTCTTCAAGATATAGGTAAAATCACTGGACCGTGAAATGTAGGTCACCATGACCTTCACCCTTTTACACTTGAACCAATGTCACATGGTTGGCTGATATATAACCAATTTTGTTTATAACTCTTTAGCAAGCATACATAACAAATTACAAAGGTGTCCTAGATTTTGACCCCTAGCCCCACCCCATCTGTCCTCCCAGGCATGAACCCAGGGGAAGTTCAACCATTTTCCTAGAAGCCTCCGTGATGTAGTGTTTATGCTACTCGCCTTGTAAACCAGAGGTAGCAGGATCGATCCTGGGCTTCTCCAGACTTTCGGATGAGTCTTTAAACCGGTCCCAATTCCGTATGACCTTAGCTGTTGGTGGGACGCAAAATTCAACCACTCAAACAATTTCCAAATAATTTTCTAAGATTACACAATCCTGTCACGCCTAAATTTTGAAATGAACCCCTGCTATATACAAGGCAGAAGATTCCATTCAGTACAAAATGTCGCTTAACCCTTTTTGTAACAAATGGAATCTTCCTCCTCATATATACCAGGGGTGTCAGGTGGTGTTCTCTTCAAAATCTATTTGGAACATGGCTTAACTTTTCGCAAACAGTGTAGGACCTGATCAGACACCACGTTCTGCGGCGTCTAATCTGGGCCTGCACTGTTTGCCAAGGTACCCCTTCAGGGGTTTCCGGTACTCAATGGGTTAAAATTGACAACATACCTGACTTTGTCCAAATGGTAGACCAGACAGTTGTTCAACAGTCATAGTTTGTAAAACATCAGACCACTGAAAGATAATGTACGAGTTTGGTTGTTTGATTCAGATTTCGACAGCCAAGTCAACACTATTAAGGTCATTTGGGGCTGGTCAGTATACCAAATCACACTTTCCTGGGCAAGCAGTTAACCAATGCAGTGCACATACTTTCACCAGAAACTGATAACTGCCCTTCTTGAATCAGTGGAAGGGAGTATGACCATAGAAAAGATTTCATGACCAATTTACATCACCGAATGCTGCTGACCAAGCAGGTATCGAACCTGTGACCTCCTGATCACCTTTCAGACATGCATATGAGGGAGCTACCATCTCCGACCCTATCATGATAAAACCTACAGTAGAACTTCGATGGCTCGAACATCGATGACTCGTTTACCATGGCTGAGTCGAACTCATTCCTGAGCCCCTAGGGAAATCCTCTACATAAGAAAAAGTTGGGAATAATTTAGGAGATTTTAGTCTTTTATCTTGCAAATGTATGCTGTGTGTACTCATTAGAATCGCCTCGATGAGGCGATTCTAATGAGTATCGCCTCGATGAGGCGATTCTAATGAGTACACACAGCATACATTTTCATTATAGAACACCGAAAAGCTGTCCAAAAGTATCTCGTTATGCCTCCTGACAGTAACCCTCGGTGGCTCGAAATACCCCTGTCTCGAACAGATTTCCGAGGACCCAAAGGTGTTCGAGCCATTGAAGTTCCACTGTATTTTCTTTTTGTGATAAGAGCATGGTTAGCTACACAGATTACTGTAATGATCCTAAGTATTGAGACATACAGGTCAAACCAAACAGTGCAGACCCAGATCAGACTGCTCCTGTAGGAGCAGTCTGATCAGGGTCTACACTATTTGCCATTCCATCTGCACCTTTTGGACTCCTTGCATGATCGCCCCCGCCCATAGGGGCTTGAAGAAATATATGGGCTGCATGATGCTTCCACGCAGAGCTGAATCCGACCCGCACACTAGTACTGGTAAACGGCTTAGAGGATCTAAGCCTGTCCAGGAACCGCGGTGCGAGGCGGACCGTCCATACTAATAAACCTCAAATCAACCAACCAACCAACTCCTTGCGTGATCGAGATACAAATTTGTCAAAATTAAAGGAGAATTACATGTGTCCGAATTTTTAGGATTTTTATGGTTTTGTTTGTTAACGTCCCCGTCAACACTGTTAAGGTCGTTTTGGAGATATTGCTTCCAATTTTGTGGGACTTTTACCTGACATTGAGATGAATTGACATCTCAATCCCTGCCGCCCAATGAAACTAATAGGTATTATAAGCACAGATGGTCCGACTGGCACTCCTTTGCCTGGACAGGCTTGGATCCTCTAAGCTGTTTACCAGTCCTCATGTGCGGGTCAGTTTCAGCTTGCGTGGAAGCATCATGGAGCACATCTATTTCTTCAGGCCTTGATGGGCGGGGCTGAGGATTTTTATGGTAGCATTAGATATAGAAGCTAGAGGTATTGTGTTATGCAAAAAGCAAACACCAAGGTGCAAATACACAGGCTGATCAGAAATTTTGCTGTTTGCAAAATGGAATAAACATGTTTTCTGATGACGTAGCTCTTAACCCTTCTCTTGCTGAATATTCAGTTTAGCCACACCTATTTCTGACTTTGAACCAATCAAATTACTTGATGTAATTTATTACTACAAATTCATAATTTGAATGTCAAACAGTGTAGATCCTGATCAGATGGCTTCTTCAGAAGCCATCTGATCTGGATCTACACTGTTTCCAAAGATAGAGGTTGTCGTGAACAGCAGGATAAGAGTTAAACTATGAATTGCCATGATGGGAATGTTGAAAGTCAGAATACTTCTCTGCTTCTGAGGCTGACAGGTTCAATGCCACAGTTCTCAATATTTGTGATCATACAGGAGCAGTCTGATCTGGGCCCACACTGTTTGCAAAAAATTGCTTTTAAAGTAACCTGCAGATGGCAAAGTAGACGACAATTGTAGTGAATGATATTTTATGGGAATTTTATTAAACAAGCAGTCAGAAACTGTGCTACCAATTCCGAATGTTTCAATAATAAACCCATAACATGCCAATCACAACAATTGGCGTCTGCTTTGTCGTCTGCCAAGTACTTTAAAATTGTTTTTTTTTTGTGTTTTTTTTTGCAAACAGTGTGGACCCAGATCAGCTGATCTGGGTCCACAGTTTGCCTGTATGCAAAAACATTTTTAAAAAGTTTGTAAGAAGATTCGGCAGATGACATAAGCAGACAACGTTTTCAGATGTAGTTTTTCTCGGCATCTTAAGGGTTAATGTTTTACTCATCATTGGTTCCTTACATAAAACCTTTTTATTTATTTATTGCGGCCCCCGCCCATAGGGGCTTGAAGAAATATATGGGCTGCATGATGCTTCCACGCAGAGCTGAATCCGACCCGCACACTAGTACTGGTAAACCGCTTAGAGAATCTAAGCCTGTCCAGGAACCGCGGTGCGAGGCGAACCTTCCATGCTAATAAACCCTATTGGTTTCATTGGGCGACAGGGCTTGAGATGTCATTTCATCTCAATGTCGGGTTAAAGTCCCACAAAATTGGAAGCAACGTCTCCAAAATGACCTTTACAGTGTTGACGGGGACGTTAAACCTCAAATCAAACAAACAAAATTTATTTATTTATTCTATTTACTGCTACTGCGTTCGGTGACATTTGACCATTAATCACAGGAGTACATTACATACATTTATATTGTTAATTTCAGTATGATAACAAGGCCCCCACCCATCGGGGCTTGAATAAATATATGTGCCGCAGGATGCTTCCACGCAGAGCTGAAACCGACCGCACACGAGTACTGGTAAACCGCTTAGACATTATCTAAGCTTGCCAGGCAAAGCGGTGCGAGGCAGACTTTCCATGCTTATAGACCCTATTGGTTTCATTGAGTGACAGGGCTTGAGATCGCATTTCATCTGAATGTTGGGTAAAAGCCCCACAAAATTGGAAGCAACGTCTCCAAAATGACCTATACAATGTTTACGGGGACGTTGAACCTTAAATCACACAAACAAACATTACATACTTTCCAGATTTACAGGATGAAAGCCTGCACAGTAATCATGTAATTACAGTAGGGATCTTTAAACTGCATAGGGGGATATTCTGCCTGCGCAGGGGCCTCCATTTAATGTCCCGATCTGAAGGACTGTGGACTTTGTGGCAATCATCCATGCAAATGATGCCAACTGAGCATGTTCGGATACCCAAAATTTTATCACCGCTGCCGGGGATAAAACCGTGGACTTCTAGAATCAGAGGCAAGTCCACTGAACTACCACGCTCCATGAGCAATCATAAAATCGGAGCTGAGACCAACCAGTACTGACCTCTACAGGAGCATGTTCCCAGACCTTGTCAAGCAGGAACCTAGTGAGTTTGAAGTTGTACACCCAGCTGTTTTGTGACAACAGCGAAACCATTTCCTCCACGGATCTTGCCACATTGCGGAATCCATTGGAGTCAGGCTTGGTCATATCAGAGTCCATGGAAAAACCTGCAGTAAGTCACAAATATATCAAATTCATCAATAACTGTGTGCCTATTAACACTTATCCAGCTGAACATGACAACCCCTACCTTTGCAGACAGTGTAGATCAAGATCAGATGGCTTCTGAAGAAGCCACGACAACCCCTTCCTTTGCAAACAGTGAAGAAGCCATCTGATCAGGATCTACACTGCTTGTCATGAAGTTTTTTAACTGATAGAAAGCATTAATGATTATTTGAATAAATCTGATCGGTGGATACTGGATCGTCTGAAATGGCCCACATGGGTGTTGCATAAGTAATTTATTCAGCAGGTTCAACAATTTACTTGATGCCTACTTGTTTAATTCAAATTAGTACATATCTGATAATTGTTTTTCCATGATCTCCAAACATGTACAGTAGAACTTCGATGGCTCGAACACTGATGGCTCGTTTACCAAGGCTGAGTCGAACCCGTTCTTGAGCCCCTAGAGAATTCCTCTACATAAGAAATGGTGCAAGATAATTTAGGAGATTTTCGTCTTTTTATCTTGTAAATGTATGCTGTGTGTACTCATTAGAATCGCCTCGATGAGGTGATTCTAATGAGTACACACAGCATACATTTTCATTACAGAACCTCGGAAATATGTCCAAAAGTACCTCGTTATGGCTCCTGGCAGTAACCCTCAGTGGCTCGAACTACCCCTGTCTCGAACAGATTTTCGAGGTCCCAAAGGTGTTCGAGCCATTGAAGTTCGACTGTATATCAGACATAGCTCCAGACAAGGCGCTTTTTACATCAGAAAAGTACTGATATTTTTCTTATTTCTGCATAAATATCTGTTGTGGAAAGTCATTATGAGGCACTTCTAATGAGTACCCACAACCAATATGTTGTTGGTACTTGGAGCTTCTACTGATTATCCAAACCATATTTTCGTGCAGAACTAAGAAATCACTGGGGCGCTTCTAATGAGTATCCACAACTTATTTTCATGCAGAGTCATTTCGGATGGGTCGTTTAGCCTAAGTATTTTGGCCCAGTTTTCGGGGTAGGTTGTATTGTAGTTTTAGCCTGATATTTCTATTCTAACTACAGTAGAACTGCTCTCTCTATTAAGACCACCTTGGGGACTATTCAAAATTGGTCTGTAAGAACACTTTTGAATAGTCCCAGTTAAGACCACCTTTGGGACTGTTCAAAAGTGGTCTTTAAAAGAAGATTTAGTCTTAAATTTAGGTAGTCTACATAGCAGAATTTTACTCCACCCCCGCCCATCGGGGCTTGAAGAAATAGATGGGCTGCATGATGCTTCCATGCAGAGCTGAAACCATCCGCACACTAGTACTGGTAAACCGCTTAGAGGATCTAAGACTGTCCAGGAACCGTGGTGCGAGTCGGACCGGCCCATGCTTATAAACCCTATTGGTTTCATTGGGCGACAGGGCTTGAGATGTCATTTCATCTCAATGTTGGGTAAAAGTCCCACAAAATTGGAAGCCACACATCCATAATGACATGTACTGTGTTGACAGGGACGTTAAACCTCAAATCAAAGAATACTGTATTTCAAAGCATACCATTGGTATATTGAATATCAGAGATCAGCCTGCGCCTATACCAATTTTCACTTGTCACTACGATAAAATTTCCATGCGACATAGCACTTGCGTTTTTACACATCTCCAAAATGGCTACTTTTCTGATGAAAATCTGTGAGATTTTTCTTAATTATACTGCAAACATAGGTTGTGGGTGCTCGTTAGAACCGCCTCATTGACTAATCAGTCAATACATTTGCAATACACCGCATGATTTATCATTAGATAAGTCTCACTGAAGCTTTATAAATACGAAGAAAGCTGCTCAATGGACCTACCGGCGATGGTGAAATAGAAGTAGCATCGGTGACATGCTTAATAAGCTAGAGTGGCCGTCCCTAGAGGCCCGTCATGAGCAGTCCTCTTTAACCATTCCGTGTGTATAACTCGTGTGTGGAGAGCAATGCTCCATGCCAGTGACAAAGCCAAACCTCCGTCTACAGCGAAATGACAGGGCAATAATCAGACAGATCTGCAATGTCAAGCCACAGAACACTGTCACCATTAGGTCTAGTGAGTTACTTGAGCGTCTTGGCATTGAGGACCTGGACCTCATCCTGAAAGAGAGAAGGCTTCGCTGGTATGGACATGTGGAACGCTCCAACGGTGCAGTCAAGACTGCCTGTGACATACAGGTAGGTGGAAAGCGGGGGCCAGGAAGGCCCAAGATGACCTGGAACCAGCTAACAGAAAGAGATTGCAGAGAATGGAAGCTCTCTCCTATTGATCCGCATGATAGACAAGCCTGGAGATCTGGTGTAAGATCTGCCATGCGTGCAGCAAGCCAGCTACCTGGAAGGGGGCCCACTTATGTGGACGTTGCCCCTGTACCTGCATGTTAATCAAAAATTCGTTGATGATGATGATGATGATATAAGATGCACTCTGATACAGTATCTATTAATAATAATATGTACCTGACCCCTGCAATAGCGTCAACCCAAACAAGGGCATCAAAAGTAAAAACTAGAAATGTGTCCATAGGACACGGATGCCCCCGCCTGAAAATATGTCTATGTTCGTATTCATCGATAGAAAGTTACTGACCGTGTTTAAGTTTTGGACCCTTTTTTCACATTTGACCTCTAAGTATGACCTTGACCTTGTAGGTAAGCACTTTGGTTTTGTGTGAGGCAGATTGTCTCATGATGGCCAACATTTCTGCCAACTAATTTTAAAATCCATCCAGAGATAAGAAAGTTATTGACTGCTTTTAAGTTTCGGACCCTATTTTTGACCTTTGACCTTGGAGGTACGGATCTGGGTTTTGCACATGATACATCGTCTCATGATGGTTAACATTTCTTCAAAGTAATTTCAAAATCCATCCAGAAATAAGTAAGTTATTGACTGCATTTAAGTTTCGGACCCTTTTTTTGACATTTGACCTCTAAGTATGACCTTGACCTTGGAGGTACAGACCTGGTTTTTGCACATTACACATCGTCTCATGATGGTTAACATTTCTACAAAGTAATTTCAAAATCCATCCAGAAATAAGAAAGTTATTGACTGCGTTTAAGTTTCGGACTCTTTTTTTGACCTTTGACCTCTAAGTATGACCTTGACCTTGGAGGTACGGACATAAGTTCTGCATGTGACACCTCGTCTCATGATGGTTAACATTTCTGCTGAGTAATTTTAGAATCCATCAAGAAATAAGGAAGTTATTGACTGCGTTTAAGTTTCGGACGCACGGACGGACAGGGGCAACGCTATATGCCCTTTCCACCATTCTTCGAATGGCGGGGGCATAAAAATACACAATATCGTAGGTACCAGTCCTTTAGCGGTGCCCTGAACCTAGACCTATTCCGCATTGGAAAAGTCTTCCCTCTTCTGCGGTGAATGCCACGAACGCAGAGGAGTTCAAAGCCCGTACAGTGGAAGATTGAGACCGGCCCTGATAGCTCAGTGATAGAGTGTCCACTTCGGGAATGGGAGGTCGCGGGTTCGATCCCCGGCCGCATCATACCAAAGGCATGAAAAATGGTATTAGGCGCTCCCTTGGCTGATGCTCACATTATCAGTGGTAGTCCTAGGAAGATAAATGAAAGCTTGTAAGTATTTGTTAAAGGATACTTTGTTTGTCCCAATAAAAGCTATACAGAGCTTATGTTATTTGTTTCTGACCTACGACGTCAAATAAAGCTTCTTTATCTTTATCACAGGTTTGCCTTTTACACGCCTACGGAACGATAGAATGCATAACCATTGGTTAAGAACGTGAAGCAATTAGAGCGACATCCGGTTAGGAATTAGATCGCTAAAAAAGGTAAAGAAACTGCAGTTTCCGTGTTTCATCAGTTATATAATTTTTACGAGGAAGTTATTTAAAAAACGGGGAATTACATTCAGGAGCCCATTGATATCGGCATCTTTGGAGTAAATACCAAAGACCGTACTTCACACATTTTGGCTAAATTTAGTTTCTCCTGCTGAAGGTGAACTCAAGCCTTAGAAAACGAGTGGTTTTTCGAGGTGTTTGTTGCCTTTTATTTATTACTGCGCTTTGCTACAAGTTCAGCGTATTAACATGCACATACAATAAACATATATGGTTATATGTGTTGTGGATATTTTGCTTGTCAATGCAGCACTAGCGAGAAATCACCACGGAAAAGGTCGAAAATGGTTGGTTACGCATTAGATCTATAGAAATGATAACAAACCTTGCAACTATAAAGCGGATCTGTTTTCATCTCCACGGCCCCAGAATCACCCGCACATTGTTCGACGGAACCATTTTTAGCCAACCTGATAAGCAGTGCGCTATTGATTCGATAATGACATAGTATTTTATGGAAACATTTTCAGTCTCCAGAATCATAGTACCGAATGATTTTCACTGACTTTTACGCTGTGTTTGTTTTGTCAATGGTCCGGTAATTGCCTGAAATGAAATTAAACAGGTTTTGGAGTTTTAATTTCTGCGAAGAACTCCTCATCTGCCAAAATTTGCTGGTTAAGCATTAGATCGTCTGGTTAAGCATTCGATAGCCAGAGAGGAGAAACTATCACCAGTTGCTGCCTAAGTAAATGCCAGCAGCTTATTGCAATAAAAGGTGCTCTACATATGATTTCTAAATTATGTTAAAATCACCAGAGAAAGAAAGCCGTGATGAAAAATACTTTTCTGGACAAGACCATTAAATGTCTGGGTATCATGCTTATCTGACCGAATGACGCACAGATTCATAAATAAGAGGTCATTACTTGCTTTTGTAGAAAACAAAATGGCCAGCTTACGCTTTGTAATGGCGATTAAATCTATATCGTGTTTCTATGGTCAAGCATTAGAGAGCCAGGTTGAGCATAAGACACTCATGATTATAAACTTGGTGCTTATAAAAAATAGAAGTAAAGCAATGATCAGGAATCAATACCAGCTGGCTATGCAAAATGCGATACATACAATCAGTGACAAACAATAACATAAATAAACCGCCAAAAAAGAACCGCCTTGTAACAGTCAGTGAAAAGAATTCCACTGGGAATGGTTTGTCAATCGACCCAAAGGTGCTCAGAAGAAAATCTGTTCTATGCTTAAGTGCACGTGAATATCACTGACTTGTCGGGAAAACTATTAGAATGAAAGGCTGCAGGATGCTTCCACGCAGAGCTGAATCCGGCCCGCACACTAGTACTGGTAAACCGCTTAGAGGATCTGAGCCTGTCCAGGAACCGTCCATGCTAATAAACCCTATTGGTTTCATTGGGCGACAGGGCTTGAGATGTCATTTCATCTCAATGTCGGGTAAAAGTCCCACAAAATTGGAAGCAACGTCTCCAAAATGACCTTTACAGTGTTGACGGGGACGTTAAACCTCAAATCAAACAAAATTAGAATGAAAATAGTCGCAGTGAGGTAAGAGTGTTGTGAAAAACTAAAGAGGGTTATCTTGGAAACATAGGATGGGCTTGGCAAAGAGTGTAAACCCTGATCAGACGCTGCAGAATCCGGCGTCTTGTGAAGATCTACACTATTTGATTGGACCCTGGAATTTAAGAGATTAATGAAACAGTTTAAGACTATTTCTCCTACATACACTCGGAGGCAATAGACCCACCAGTCCTTTGTTGTTTTGTTTTTAAATCACATTATATTTTGTGCAGAAATGAGAAAAATATCACAATTTTTCATCTTAAAATTTTCGTTTTTTTTTGGCGATAAAGGTTACATTGTATTTGTGTAGGCTTGTTTTAGTAATGATTATTCAAAGAAACAAAATGATGTGGAGAAAACAAATGTTTACAACCTTTTTAGTACTAAATACAATATTATCAACAGTCGGTCGATAGTGAACAAAAAACTGGACTTTTGGCTTAATGTAAACTGCCTGATCACTGCCTAGATACATCCGTGAGAAAATATTGCTCCATATTCAAAACGGTTTCAAAAGTTCCTCATATCTAAACATGATACTGCAGATGGAAGAAAATATTATAACTTGTATGTTCTTTCAATTTATTATATCTATATTTTTTCCTCATATCTAAAAATGACACTGCCGATGAAACAAAATATTATAGCGTGTATGTTTTATTAAGAAGAAAGATTAGATCATGGAAGATTAGCTGAGAGCCTCGTGGAAGATTAGCTATTACATGTATTTTTGTATGTGCTAAATGTTGCTACCCTCACTAAATAAAGTCCTTACTTACTTACTGACTGACTGACTTACTTACTTCTCTCAATTTATTTAATGAACGCACCTGTCCTCCTGTTTACTTAAAATTAATAAATTTTACAAATGGATTCTAGTTCGTCTTGATTAACATGATTAAGAATACATGGTGTGTCCTTCTTGCGCTGTTTGTATTAATAAGAAGTTGGTTTTAGACAATATCTTTATCTTATCGTTTTTACAGTTAGCATAGAACTCACGGGATCTCCGATCTGGGTTATCGATCATGATACAGACATATATTTTGGGGGCATGCGCAGTCCCAGGAGTAGGATATTCCGGCTACCTATTTGCTTTGCAGAGGCGAGCTAAAACAAATACACCTTTCTTTTGCGTTACTATGCCTTTTTTCGCATTACTACGCCTTTTGATTCGCGTAAACGCCTTTGATTCGCATCACTGCGCCTTTCTTTTGCGTTACTACGTCTTTCTTTTGCATTAGTATGCACTTTTTCGCGTTACAACGCCTTGTTTTTGCGTTACTACGCCTTTTTTTTGCGTAGCTTCGCCTTCTGATTGTCGTTACTGCGTCTTTTGTTTTGCGTTTCTACGCCTTTTTTGCGTTATTACGTCTTTTGTGTCGCGTTACTACGCCTTTACGGTATTTTATTTTCTCCTACATAAGCCAAATAGGCTTTCGTATAGATCTGCAGTGTTAACGAGCTTACCCTTAGCCTTTCACGCCTGTGTTTCTTAAACGGGTTCTCTCCATTTTTTTATTTTGGGCAATTCTTGTTAATAGGGGATTTAGTCAAATTCATTTACAGGATGGCGAACAGCTTTGATTCTCGGATGAGACGGTTCATTAATGGCCGTCCCATCCGGATATAGATTTAATCGCCATTACAAAGCGTAAGCTGGCCATTTTGTTTTCTACAAAAGCAAGTAATGACCTCTTATTTATGAATCGGCGCGTCATTCGGTCAGATAAGCATGATACCCAGACATTTAATGGTCTTGTCCAGAAAAGTATTTTTCATCACAGCTTTCTTTCTCTGGTGATTTTAACACAATTTAGAAATCATATGTAGACCACCTTTTATTGTAGTAAGCTGCTGGCATTTACTTAGGCAGCAACTGGTGAGATTTTCTCCTCTCTGGCTATCGAATGCTCAACCAGACGATCTAATGCTTAACCAGCAAATTTTGGCAGATGAGGAGTTCTTCGCAGAAATTAAAACTCCAAAACCTGTTTAATTTCATTTCAGGCAATTACCGGACCATTGATAAAACAAACACAGCGTAAAAGTCAGTGAAAATCATTCGGTACTATGATTCTGGAGACTGAAAATGTTTCCATAAAATACTATGTCATTATCGAATCAATAGCGCACTGCTTATCAGGTTGGCTAAAAATGGTTCCGTCGAACAAGGTGCGGGTGATTCTGGGGCCGTGGAGATGAAAACAGATCCGCTTTATAGTTGCAAGTTTTGTTATCATTTCTATAGATCTAATGCGTAACCAACCATTTTCGACCTTTTCCGTGGTGATTTCTCGCTAGTGCTGCATTGACAAGCAAAATATCCACAACACATATAACCATATATGTTTATTGTGTGTGCATGTTAATACGCTGAACTTGTAGCAAAGCGCAGTAATAAATAAAAGGCAACAAACTCCTCGAAAAACCACTCGTTTTCTAAGGCTTGAGTTCACCTTCAGCAGGAGAAACTGAATTTAGCCAAAATGTGTGAAGTACGGGATTTGGTATTTACTCCAAAGATGCCGATATCAATGGGCTCCTGAATGTAATTCCCTGTTTTTTAAATAACTTCCTTGTAAAAATTATATAACTTATGAAACACAGAAACTGCGCAGTTTCTTTACCTTTTTTAGCGATCTAATTCCTAACCGGATGCCGCTCTAATTGCTTCACGTTCTTAACCAATGGTTACGCATTCTATCGTTCCGTAGGCGTGTTTTAGGATACCTCTTCAGATTGTAAATAGTTTTAACCTCTATCTTGCAGAATATTCATTTTAGCCACACCCATCTCTCACTTTGAACCAATCAGATTACTTGATGCAATTTATTCCTACTAATTCATACTTCTTCAGAAGCCATCTGATCTGGATCTACATTGTTTGCAAAGATAGGGGTTTTCGTGAACAGCAAGATAAGAGTTAAGCATCCAGTGGCTTTTTTTTAACTAAATTCTAAATTTAGCTACCCATTCAACTGAGGTAATGGCCAAATGTGACAACTCAGTATAAGAAGATAGATACTGGGGAAGTGGTACGTGCCGGAAATGGAGTGTGATAGCTCAGTGGTTAGGGCACTTGCCTCTTTCTTTCTACATATACTGCGATCAGTCACATTTGACCATTACTCACAGGTTTCAGCCCCCGCCCATAGGGGCTTGAAGAAATATATGGGTTGCATAATGCTTCCACGCAGAGCTGAATCCGGCCCGCACACTAGTACTTGTAAACCGCTTAGAGGATCTAAGCCTGTCCAGGACTAGCGGTGCGATGCGGACCGTCCATACTAATAAACCCAATTGGTTTCTTTGGGCGACAGGGCTTGAAATGTCATTTCATCTCAATGTCGGGTAAAAGTCCTACAAAATTGGAAGCAACGTCTCCAAAATGACCTTTACAGTGTTGACGGGAACGTTAAACCTCAAATCAAACAATACTCGCAGGTTTACATGCCATGCACACCAGGTTCCAGTATGAAGCCTACACAGTAATCATGTAATTACGGTAGGGGTCTTTAACCTGCACACGGCATGATTGGTCCTGCAATGGGGATCTGCAGTTAACATCCCGATCTGAAGGACGGTGCATTTTATGACATTCATCCATCATGTTCGGACATCGAAATTTTATCGTCGCTGCCGGGGATCGAACCCGGGACCTCTGGCATCAGCGGCAAGTGCACTAACCACTGAGCTATCACCCTCCTAGATGATGCTAGAGGTCCCGGGTTTGATCCCCAGCAGGGGCGATAAAATTTCAGTGTCCGAACACACTCCATTGGCATCATTTGCAGGGATGAATGTCATAAAGTGCACTGTCCTTCGGACCGGAACGTTAACTGGAGGCCCCCTGTGCAGGGAGTCATGCCCTGTGCAGGTTAAAGACCCAAACCGTAATTACATGATTACTGAGTAGGCTTTCATCCTGCAAACCTGGTGTGTATATTGTTTACACCTGCGAGTAATGATCAGATGTGACTGATGGCAGTATAAGTAGAAAGAAAGAAAGCCCACCCCCACCCTTTGCAAAGGGGCCCCCTTTGGATTTGTCAGGCCAGACATCCCTACTGGCGCAGATGACATTCTGTATTAAATCTAGCTTTTTTTTGTTGTCTAACTATAAAGGCCCATATAAAGCATTATATCGCTACTTTTAAAATTAACCTTCTGTGCATTACCCGACCAAGATTTGTTTTCATGGATCTATTTGTATAGTAGTCGTGCATATGAAAACGAAACGAAACGACAGCAGAGGCAGATCAATTGTTACTGGTGACACGTCAAATGACATTCATGACGAAGAACCTGTGCTATGGTAAGTTAGCCCCTAGCTCTCACCAAAGAGTTAAACCTAGCTATGCTATCCTCTGCATCGTCAGCTGAAGTAATTAACGAATCTGGACGGGCATTCCAATTCTGATTCCAATCTCTAATGGTCCAATGATTGTCTGGCTCTATACCCTTTCTTTTTATTCTGTTCTCTCTTTTTCTTAGTTATTTTTATCTAGAGGAGATAAAACAGAAGTGAAGATAATGCTCATGAATCGATACAAATAACCCACAGCGTCCATCAGAGACACCAAAGGAAAAGAAACACAAACATGAAACCATTATGATAACACACCCGTGCGACATACACTCATTCTCAAATGAATTGGGATATTGCAGTCGCCGTATATTTTCTGAAATCAAGCAGTCATTTTTAACCAATGCATACGTTTATATGACAGAACAACAGGTCCTGAAGATACCATGATAAACCTCCTGTAGAAAAGTACCTTTTCAGAGAAAATTAGCCACGGGAAAACCTGGTTTTGTAATGTTCGAGACTGTCGCTTTTCGAATTCTCTTTGTTTGCGCACTTACAAATTTGAAATTCCACTAGTAAGGAAAGGGTTAGGTGGTTTCCATAAATTCTACATATTCTGGGTAGGGAAATAACTACCATTAGCAGGACCACATGGAGTCTTACTAAGTATTTTTCCCCGATTATGGCTGTCGCCGAAATTTAATTAAACATTGTAATGTACGAGACGATGTTTTTCTTCTTGTTATTTCAAAACAACATTTAGGTTTTTATACACGGAAACATGACCAAATGGAGGTTTTATATTATATTAAGCATATAAGGTTGTTTGATGTTACCTGTACTATATGAAATGAAAAATACTTGCCATACAAAAATGTGCATGGATTTGTTGCAAAAATGCATGTAATGTTCGCGATCATTATTCCAGGCTTATTACGTATGTATGGACAAAAATGCTAGATTGAGTTAAACTCCCGCAATGTGTGACTAACACAAATACATAATCTGGAACGAAAATAATATTTTGATATTGAAATTCTCCCATTTCCAGTGTTTTGTAATGTTCGAGACCTGTAATGTTCAATACCGAAAATTGTTAGTCTAACAGCTTGATCACGTTGCTCTCACGTGGCACAGTTTTCCGTTACCAGATTACGTAGTAGAAGGTATCTGCAGACGACATGGTTGCCTTTTCCAGTGTTTGATGGGTAAGGGAGTCGACAGACAATACCACAGTTAAGGGAAAACAGAAGTCATATTTTGTTTTTAAATACCTGCATTGAAAGTTTTTATCTTTTTGCAATATTATTGGTCACAATTAACATTGTTCAATTAAGAATATGTCACCAAACATCATTATTAATGAACAACATTTGCACGCTTGCAAGATCATTATTCTATTGCAATAAGCAGTGGATGTATACGATGAAATGTCCGTTACATTTGGTATCGAACATGACAGGTTTGCTATGTTGACCGTCCAGGGATAATGACTACAAATAAATGAACAATTTTTAATTGTGCAACCTTAGTTGTGTAAAATGAACGCGTTTAGTGATATACATGTTTGCTACATTTCTACCAATAGCTGCAAACGGTAACAATGTTGATTCAAAATTTATTACTTATTTTCGATTTTGGATTTGAGTCCCATAGCTTATAACCTTTTCTCAAATTTTATTTGCCAGAATGAATATTTTCAATATAAAATGTGCACTGCTAGGAAGGCACTTCAACTCTCAAATCTGTATTTCCAAATGCATATTTTGAATGTTAAAAATATTGTAAGTGCAGTTTATGTTACTAACATTATTGTATCGAACATGACAAATTGTATCGAACATCCCCACCTAAAATAAATGTGTATATTTTAGGGCATGCTGGTTTACTCTTGATTATGTTCCTACATACAACAAATATAATAATAGATTCATTTTAATTTTACAGGTAGATATGGTAAAGTGGCATAGCATGTCCCATTACTGTGTATGGTAATGTCCGAGACCATCATAGCTGCCATTTACAGACATGCATTTGTTTACATTTCTGAAAACTTATTTACAAACTTCACAAAACGTGTCACTTTCTTCCAGCTGGTAGACAAAATTGGTTACACTTTGAAGGCTTTCTGTCTCTGGTTTGGCCCATCGGAGTCTAACTGTTGGTTTTCTTTTGCTCCAGCATTTCAGTGGTTTCTTGCTGTCGAGTCCTCACCGTTGTCTCACCTCTGTGGTTCTTTGATTTTTGTGTTCACGGAGATGTTGCACTGATGAGTTAGGAGGCCTTCATGCGGACTGAACAAATTATTTGTCTAAATCGCGACGGAAGTAAGGGCGAGGATTGTGGCCACGTAAAATCGATTTAAGCCCCCCAGTGGAAATCTTCCACTGACCGTTCCAAGGCGGATCTTCTGTGGCGATTTATTTATGTTGTTGTTTGTTACTTAGTGTGTGTATCACTTGTGTCTTTTAATTTTGGATGGACATATGGCCATTTTGTGGGAAAGTAACTGTCCTTATGGCCTTCTTTTGTTTAGGTTTCCATTATGGTCTGGTCGCTTGGTGTTTGTATTTCTTTCCCTTTGGTGTCTTTTGTGGGTGGAGTAAGTTAATTGTATCAATTCCTGATCTTTGTTTTACTTCTACTTTGTATAGACAAATATTACTCTGGAATGCACTGTAATGTTCGATACTGTATTCTCGCGGTTGCAGTATCAATTTTAGATGCTTGATTATTGAGAACATAAGGCCATGCGCTTGTTGTGTGTTAATATGTGATAAATATGTCTTTTAATGTATCGGCTGCCTTAAGAAAGCAGTTTCTCTGTCAGGAGAGCATGTTTTATGCATAAAAGTATATACCGAGGCTTTTTTGCGTAATAGCGACATCATGTTTTAAAAGCATATGACTGAACATGCACTGTTACATTAGCTAGTCCAAAATATGAATGAAAATGACACTAACAGCTATATTGTCAGTTTATCGCGTTAGTAAACTACTTGACTTATAGAAACAAAATCACTGTAATGTCCGCGACTTTTTACATATAATTAAAAAAACCTATTGCTTATGTTGCTCGTTTATCTATAGTAACATTACTTGTGTTACTTATTTACCACTCAACACCTGTTCAAATGCAATAGTCGTAAGTGATCTAGCTATTATGTGCTTCTCTTAAAACAAAACGAAAGTTGTATGTTTTCAGAAAACTATTTGTTTCTGTATTCTCTAACCAACCCCGAATTTTATTCTAAATGGCTAGTCATTTCTTTACCATATATATGACCATATTTTCAATTTTGTCCCCGCTTAATAACCCGGTCATAAGTTTCTGTCATTGCGAGCTGCGGTCTCTTGATTTTTGTGATGTTATAGACGGGGGCAACGAACAAGTAGATTGTAGCGTACATTTCTCACAATCAAAATTTATCAAAATACCAACATATTTCTAGCCGTTGGGGCGAAATAACTTTTGATTTCTTGATCAAGGAATTTTAACTGAGTATAGGTACATGTTAATACTTTATTTTGAACATATCGGTGACTGAATTTAAGTAACTTTATAATTTGACTTTTTAAACGGCTAAAATCCCAATTCATTTGAGAATGAGTGATATAACGCTTTTTTATATCTGCAAAAATGGCTACTTTTCTGACGAAAATCGATGATATTTTTCTTATATATACTACAAACATAGGTTGTGGGTGCTAGTTAAAACCGCCTCATTGAGGCGGTTCTAACGAGTACCCACAGCCTATGTCTTGGAGCAAAAATAAGCAAAATAATGTATACCCCCTTAAACCCCAGTTTTCTCTTTAAAAAGTGGGGTATAGGGGGGTCTTCATTTCACGGACATGTTCACGTGATGCAACTAGACCCTAATGGAAACAACAATTGCGGAAAGCCAAGAGGACAGTGATTTTCCCACAAAATGGCCTAGCTATCTATCTTCTTATACTGAGTCGGTCACATGTGACCATTGCCTCAGCTGAAGGGGTGGCTATTGCAAATTCTAGCTCTTGCACTACCACTTAACTTTCTAAATTATTAACTTCCTGTCTTACTGCTATTAAAACGCAAGTGATTAAATATTGTGATAAAGTCTTTGACAGATCAGGAAGAAATCTGTTTTGGTCTATAAAAAATTCGAATGAGGTTTTAAATAAATTGAAATCCAGACATTTTCGTGCTTCAAGTCTGTCTACTTACGATTTTTCCACTCTTTACACTACACTTCCTCATAATCTTATAAAAGAAAAGCTTAATGATTTAAATGAATGGGCTTTTCACAGAGAAGATTCTCTCTATCTTGCATGTAATGTCAGAAATGCATTTTTCACTTCTAAAGAGCATAAGAATTATACACTTTGGTCATGTCAGAAAGTGTGTGATGCCCTCACCTTTCTACTTGACAATATTTATATTAGATTCGGTACTAAGTTATTTAGACAAATTGTGGGCATTCCGATGGGTACGAATTGCGCACCTCTTGTGGCTGATCTATTCTTGTATTGTTATAAAAGAGACTTCATGTTGTCGCTTTCCATTGATAACCAATCTGAAATTATTGAAGCTTTTAGCTCCACTTCTAGATATTTAGATGAATTATTAAATATTGATAATACCTATTTCGATGGTTTGATCAGTCAGATTTACCCCCCCCCCCCCAGAACTTCAGTTAAATAAAGCAAATTCTTCTGATACCGAGGCCCCGTTTTTTGATTTACATCTGTCTGTTGTGGCAGGTATATACGTATTCCGGTACCGGATTATTTGCGCAGGGCGCAAAACTTCCAGCCTAGGAATTTTTGCGCCTATCGATCACAGAAATCCGAAAATGGATTTTTTGCGTACGTACGCAGATTCATTATCGAACAGTGGATTTTTTCTGCGTACGTCCGCAAAAATTCCAGACTCTCATCTATGACAGACTGGGGGTAAAATCAAGCTTAGGTTTTTTGCGCCTATTGATCACAGTAATCCTAAAATGGAGTTTTTGCGTACATACGCAAATTCCTTATGAGGGAGTGGATTTTTCTGCGTACGTTCGCAGAAAGGACGCCAAAATTCCAGACTCTCACATATGTAAGACTGGGAAATAATCCAGCTTAGGAATTTTTGCGCCTATCGATCACAGCTATCCTAAAATGGATTTTTTGCGTATATACGCAAATTCATTACGAAAGATTGGATTTTCTGCATACGCCCGCAGAAAGGACGCCAAAAATCCAGACTCTCACATATGTAAGACTGTGAAAAAATCCTGTTTAGGAATTTTAGCGCCTATCGATCACAGCTATCCTAAAATGGATTTTTTGCGTACATAAGATAATTCATTACGAAAGATTGGATTTTTCTGCGTACGTCCGCAGAAAGGACGCAAAAAAATTCAGACTCTCATATGTGTTAGACTGGAAAATACCTTTATTGCTAATAACCCTATGTCGAACATTTTGAGTTTTCTAGAGCCGTGGATTTTTTTTTCTGCGTACATGTACGTCGCCAGAAAGTCCTCAATATAAGGTGCAAAAGAGAAGTGAAGCCAAATCATAAAATGATATGGGAATATCACCGCCACTCCTTATAATCCTATTTTGGACTTTTGGCAGGGCGCAAAAGCTTTCGGCCTGCGCATTTTTGCGACTATCGATCAAAGTAACCCTATGATGGATTTTTTGCGTACATATATTATTTATTAATTATTTGTAAAGGCTGTAATTTTCTGCGTTTGTCCGCAGAAAGGATGCAAACTTTCCAGAATTTCATATTATAGAGCCGTGGATTTTTTTTTTTTTTTTTTCCGTACGTCAGCAGAAAATCCTCCAAACGAGGCGCAAAACAGACGTGAATGTATTCATAAAATGAATAAGGAATATCACCGTCAATGCTTATTTTTTGCGTTCCTACACTCATTCTTTAGAAAGGACGAAACTTTTCCAGAATGTATACGCATATCATTTACAGAACCGTGGATGTTTCTGCACAGAAAGTCCTGAAAGCAAACATGTTGGTTTGGGAATATCACCGGCAGAGTGATAATAACTTTTGGCTCACATCCATTAAATGTTTTTGGAGTTCTCCAAGGGAGACGTAACATTTCATATGTTGGATTGGAAACGCCACTAGCTAGGCTAATAATCCTATAATGGGCTTTTTTGCATACATACGCATATTATTTATACAGTGTCGTGGAAACGCGCGTGCGTCCGCTTAAAACCATTTAACGTGACACACACTTCGCGTTAGCCGGATGCTCATAGTCCCAGGGGGGGGGGCGGGGGGGGGGGGGAATTGTTGGGGGGGGGGGGGTGAATTGCCTGCTACGCAGGCTGGGACCTAGCACCAAAAATACGAAGATTGACAAAATATATACGGGAACTTCAAAAGTTTGAGGAGTCAGAATGTAATCAAAAAGGGAGATAAAAACGAAAAAAAAAAAGTTTAATGTCGTTATCAAAAGGTTACGACTCTTAAAAGGTGCAAAATCTTTCTTTGAAGAGTAGTACCGGATATTGAAAATTCTCATTACGCAAATGTCTGATGTACTTAATGGACACGCCTATAATCATAGAACAAATGGAGAGGATAAATTTAGGCCATGTCTACATCCAATCCAAGCCGCCCCCGCCCATAGGGGCTTGAAGAAATATATGGGCTGCCTGATGCTTCCACGCAGAGCTGAATCCGGCCCGCACACTAGTACTGGTAAACCGCTTAGAGGAACTAAGCCTGTCCAGGAACCGCAGTGCGAGGCGGACCGTCCATGCTAATAAACCCTATTGGTTTCATTGGGCGACAGGGCTTGAGATGTCATTTCATCTCAATGTCGGGTAAAAGTCCCACAAAATTGGAAGCAACGTCTCCAAAATGACCTTTACAGTGTTGACGGGGACGTTAAACCCCAAATCAAACAAACAAACAAATCAAACATCCAATCCAATGACATATCGATATGTACATATAGAATATATTTATGTGTCATGAAATTTCTAATAAATAGATAAAATGCGAACATGGAATTTTAAACAATTGGGAAATGCATATTTAATCTAAACTGCATACAAGACCTGTTTTGGTTATATTACAATAGCACACCCATTGTGTTAACTACTGCGTCATTCGTAGCCGTAAAACTAGCGTTTTTCCCGGTAAAGTTTTGATAGTTTCCTTACTTCTGTTCCAAACATAGATTGTGGGTGCTCTTTAGAGCCACCTCATTGGGGCGGTTCTAACGAGTACCCACAACATATATGTTGTCTCGCAAAAGTTAGAGAAAATCATGTATATCCATGCATGTAAACTCCCCTTCTCTATAAAATGGGATTTGCAGGGATGTTTGTCCAATATTACGGACTTGTGAACGTGATCATACACCGCCCCGCCCATCGGGGCTTGAAGAAATAGATGGGCTGCACGATGCTTCCACGCAGAGCTGACACCGTCCGCACAATAGTACTGGTAAACCGTTTAGAGGATCTTAGCCTGTCCAGGCACCGCGGTGCTAGTCGGACCGTCCACAGAAAGCAGCGTCTGATCACGATCCACACTATTTGCTTAAAAACCGGAATTTTAGGGTTAAAAGAAACAGTTTAAAACACAGTCCAGGACTATTTAGTTTAAACAATATTTTTATTTACTTCTTTTCAATTACAGATATATAACAAGAATATAACATATTAGAAAGATCAACAGGATTTGAAAACAAGCAAGGTTGCTTATACTAATCATCCCCTACTTCTCTGACCTACACTCAGAGGCAATCGACCCACCAGTACTCTCAGTGCTTTGATTATTTCAGTGACGGTCTGCACACAATCATAGAGATATGTAGATAATATGATACGAGTTATTATCGTTTCGCAACTTTATCCAGTAGACAATAACTGACCTGCGATCCGAAGACCCTTCTTTAGTCACTATTAAGTTGGAACGACAAGTATGAGGCGGTTCTATTGTGTGCCGTTTTACTATTTAATCCGTATTTATAGATATCCATAATTCCAATTATGGAAATCAATAAATCAAAATGTGATTATCCATTATTCCGCTGAATAATGGAATCGAATTATGGATATCTATAAATCGGGCTAAATTATGGATATCCATATTTCGAGTTATGGATATCCATAAATAGTTATTTATATCCATAAATAAATATGGTTATCTATAAATAGGGAATAAATAGTAAAAGGGCGCCCCATATTTTACGGCTGTCCTCGTGTCAATGTATAAGGTGTTTACACAGTTTTCTTGTTTTTAACATGCATTTGATGATGGCAGGAGTGTCCCCTGGAAATTTTGATGGCTCTAACATACGGGGTTTGGACCAAGTATATAATCGGGTTTTAATGGAGTGTCTAATTGCGAGGGGGCTTGTGGGGTATATAATGTACGGATATATAACCGGGATTTTCCGGGGGGGGGGGGGGGGGGGGGGGAAAGGGGGGTCGAACTGCGAGTCTGAACCAAGATAAAGTTTTAGGCTTATTTTGGTTGGTTGGTGGATTTGAGGTTTAACGTCCCCGTCAACACTGTAAAGGTCATTTTGGAGACGTTGCTTCCAATTTTGTGGGACTTTTACCCGACATTGAGATGAAATGACTTCTCAAGCCCTGTCGCCCAATGAAACCATTAGGGTTTATTAGCATGGCCGGTCCGCCTCGCACCGCGGTTCCTGGACAGGCTTAGATCCTCTAAGCGGATTGCCAGTACTAGTGTGCGGGCCGGATTCAGCTCTGCGTGGAAGCATCATGCAGCCCATATATTTCTTCAAGCCCCTATGGCCTGGGGCCGTTATTTGGCTTGGATTTAGCCGGGTCTGAACCCAGAATTTATAGGCACTACTTTACCGGGGTCAACCCGGAGACCATCACGAAAACACTCCTATATAATTTTGCCCCCCCCCCTGGAACCCCACTTTTATATGGTAAAACTTGGGTTTACAGGGGTAAACTATATTTTTCTTATTTATGTTCTAAAATTTGGATTGTGGGTAATCGCTATGAGGCGGTTCTAACGAGTACCCACAATCTATATTTTGAGCAGAAATAAGAAAATATCACAATTTTACATCTTAAGATTTTAATTTTTTCGGCGGTTAAATTTTCAATGTATTTGTATAGGCGTGTTTTCGTAATGACACAACACTCTCCATCTCTTAACTTTTTAATTGAAGCCGAGCTAAAATGCTTCAAATTATAGCTTTGAAAAAAAGGTGTTCACAAACACAATATTCGAAAGTACGCATGTTACTTGTTTAGTGTCAAGATTTTTTTTCTCGGGTTGTTCAATACTGTTAAATGTGAGCCATCTTAATTGACTCTTAATTAGACTCAGTGTGGCTATCTTTATGACTGCATGTATAAGTTATTACCAAGGGGTCCTGTGGTGAGAAATCCGCCCTATGATCAAATTGTTCAAACACCGAGAGGTGGGTGTGACTAATTTGTTTCTTTGTTCACCAGACCATTTCTTATCATCAAAGGCTCTATTAGGTAACAACCTAAGATCAAATGAGGATCATATAGTTATGTAGCAAGGTTTAACCGAAAGTCTAATTATGTTCTGCTCTGTTTGGATAAGATATTTTTACGGTTTTGGCTTTACCTTCATACTAGCAGATGGGATAGCCTGCTAACAACAAATGCTCATAGCTTTGGCATCAGTGCATTCTGATCATTGGGATAATAGGCTTTTTGTCGGCATAATCTCTACTTATGCGGCGTTGATAGCATTCCATGTGAATGCATTTTCAGTGTATTTTTTTAATCTAATAGAATTGAAGGCATCTGTTTGTTTGATTTTAGGTTTAACGTCCCCGTCAGCACTTTATAGGTCATTTTGGAGACATTGCTACCCATTTTGTGGGACTTTTACCCGACATTGAGATGAAATGACATCTCAAGCCCTGCCGCCCAATGAAACCAATAGGGTTTATAAGCATGGACGGTCCAACTCGCACCGCTTTGCCTGGGCAGGCTTAGATCCTCTACGCGGTTTACCAGTACTCGTGTGTGGACGGTTTCAGCTTTGCGTGAAAGCATCGTGCAGCCCATCTATCTCTTCAAGCCCCGGTGCGCGGGGGCACAGAATTGAAGTCATAAGTAACATGTAAAATTTGAAACCACAAATTTTTATCTGATTCGCCTATATCCAGTATGCACAGGAACAGGCCTTGATGAGGCAGTCCTTGCGAGTACCCATTATCTAAATTTTGAGCAGAAATAAGAAAGAAAAAAAAAATAAAATGTTCGCTTTTTCGCTGGTTAAGTTTACAATGCAATTGGATAGGCGTTTTTTCGTAATTTTTAATTCGAATTTTAGTGCAAAAGAATTTCAATATAAGTCCTACGGTCGTCACGGAAGGCGTCATGACGTTTCGCGCCAGTAAGTATGTGTTGTTACACGTGTGGTCATATGGATTTTTTTTTTTTACATGACGTTATTCATCTTTATATGATAAAAAAGGTTTGTCATATGACGTCGCGTCGGAGAATGAAAAGATGTCATGTAATAAATTGGATAATCCACTAGTGGATAAAATATGCAAATTAGTTACACAGGCCCCGTAACGTTACATGTACGACGTCCTTAACGACATCGCGTTTACTGTCATATGATAAATATAATCTTGCATTCGTGCCCATGTATTGTTGTAATGAACTCCTTGAGGAAAAGGTATAAAATGCTCGGCAAACCTCGCGTTTTATCCCTTTTCCTCAACTCTTTAATAAATTAAATAAGATCCTCTATATACTATGCAGAATAATGCGATTCAATATTGACAATTTCCATTGTGCAGATTTTAAAAGCGACATGTTCCTTGTTTTTGATTAAATCATGCATTGTGTTTACATGTTAGGAACGAGCTCCCGCCCATCGGGGCTTGTAGAAATAGACTGGGCTGCATGGTGCTTCCAGGCAGAGCTGAAACCGACTGAACATGAGTACTGGTAAATGGCTTAAACGGTCTAAACCAGCACAGGGAAACTGGTACGAGTTAGACCACCCCTGCATATAAACCCTATTGTTTGTTTTGGGCGGTAGGGCTTGAGAAGTCATTTTATCTCATTGCCGGGTAAAAGTCCCGAAAAATTGGAAGCAATGTCTCCAAAATGCCATAAATAGTGTTGAGCGGACGTAAAACGTCGATTCAAACAAACAAGTTAGAACCACTTCATTAATGCAGTTCTCACCACTAGCAATGGGAAAAATAACGAACGTCACAGAAAACTCTTATTTTCCCTTTAAGGTGGGGTTTAAAGAGGTCTTCTTCCCAGCAACATGATAACGTTATGCAATTTAAGAAAACGTCAAACAAAATGTACGCACACATGATCTAGTTCATGTCAAACGTTTATTGTTTGTCGTGTCTCCGATGCTAAGTCACATGTACATTACGAATAACGGCCCCCGCCCATTGGGGCTTGAAGAAATAAATTGGCTGCATGATGCTGCCACGCATAGCTGAATCCGACCCGCACACGAGTACTGGTAAACAGCTTAGAGGATCTAAGCCTGGCCAGGTAAACCGGTGCTTATAAACCTTATTGGTTTCATTTGGCGACAGGCTTGAGATGTCAGTTCATCTCAGTGTCGGGTAAAAGTGCCACGAAATTGGAAGAAACGTCTCCAAAATTACATACACAGTGTTGACGGGGACATTAAACCTAAGATCAAACAAACAAACAAAATAATAATCCTCAAATTTGCATAGGCGCCAAGAAAATACTCCGGCCAGTTTGTCGCTGTCTGATCGGAGACTACGCTGTGCACTTTATAAGAGCTTCATCGTGCTTTGTTCAGACTGAGCGGATGTAAATGATAGAAACTGCTATCCTTCGGCTCAAATCAGATACACGAGCAACCTCACCTTTACATGTCCTGCAAAATAATCCGACATTTTAACAGTGCGATTTTCCTGTGCACATCTTACTTTTTCTTTGGTGTTATTTCTGGTTAATATACATATATTGTGGATACTGGTTTGAACCGCCACTGCTGAACGTAGTGTGTGTGTGTGTGTGTGTGTGTGTGTGTGTGTGTGTGTGTGTGGCTTAACGTCCCACCATAAGTAAGGTCATACGGAGACGGGGGGGGGGGGGGGGGGGCTGGCTTAAAGACTCTTCCTTAAGTCGGGAGAAACCCGGAATCGAGACCACGACCCCTGGTGAGTCGAGTAGCATAACCACTTCACCATAGAGGCTTCTCAAATGATAGGTTTGTTAGAACCGCCTTATTGAGACCCGGATTGAGGCAGTCCTAATGTAACGGGTATGCTAGGTCTGTTCGTAGGGCAGCTGTCGGTAGCTGCCGTTTGCTGGTCGCTTAGTATTGGTTATTTATAGTGTGTCGTTTTTCTATAAATCACATATTTTTGATATATCACTAAATTGATTTTGTGATATCACTAATTCGATTTTGTGATATCGCAAATTGCGATTTATTTCGCATAAACCAAATGCTTAAACCTACATATTTTTGTTTGATTTGAGGTTTAACGTCCCGGTCAACACTATTTAGGTCGTTTGGAGACGTTGCTTCCAATTTTGTTGGACTTTTACCCGACATGGAGATGAAATGATATCTTAATCCCTGTCGCCCAATGAAACCAATAGGGTTTATAAGCATGGACGGGCCGACTCGCAGCAATTTTCCTGGGCAGGCTTAGACGTTCTAAGCGGATTACAGGTACTCATGTGCGGTCGCTATCAGCTCTGCGTGGAAGCATCGTGCAGCCCAATCTATTTCTCCAAGCCCCGATTGGCGGGGGCGGGTTAAACCTACAGATCCATTTGTTTGTTTGTATTGGAGTTTAACGGCCCAGTCAACACTATATTAGGTCATTTTTGAGCCGGTCTGTTCACCTATCCACACTTTTACTGGGCAAGCTTATATATATACGTTAGCGGTAACCAGTATAGTGCACATTCTTTCAACAGAAACTGCCAACTGCCTTTCTTGAATCAGCGGAAGGAGAGAATGACCGTAAAAAAAGATTTCATGATTATTTCCATAAAAGGATCCGATAATGTCGACTTCGGCAGGTATCGAACCCGCGTCCTCCTGATCACCAGTCAGACACGCATCCAACTGAGCTACCGAGGCCGATAGTCCTAAAGCCACGACCACATGCGCTAGTTTGCACATTAGCCAATTGTGCATAGGCGAGCAAAAGTATTTTTTCTTAGAGTTCCCATGGACGAACCACTCTGGGGACAGAATGAGACTAACGGTTCTTAGTAACCTGTCGCAAATGACCACATACTTATGGTAGGAATGGAGTTGATGCGGTAATGGGTAATCAGAGCGACTTACCTCCCGTTGTGTGTCGCTAGTGAGCACCACTCGAGACAATGGTCCTTATCACTATTACCTGTTATCCCAGTTTTGGGTATCAGTCGACCCAAAAGCAAACAGTGTAAACTCAGATCAGACGCCGCGTTCTAAGGTTTAAATGGTCGTGATCTTTTCTTCCTCAGATTCTTAGGCATCAAATCAGCAACTTCATTTCTGACATTCTTGAATCAGCGGAAGGGAAAGAATGACAGTAGAAAAGATTTCATGATCAATCTCCATGAAAGAATGTTGCTGATCCCGGCAGGTATCGAACCCGCGTCATCCTGACCACCAGTCAGACGCGCATACGATTGAGCTACCGAGGCCGGCGCCTTGGATTGAAATACAGTCGAACTTCGATGGCTCGAACCCCTTTGGGACCATGAAAATTTGTTCGAGACAGCGGTAGTTCGAGCCACAGAGGGTTGCTATTAGTGCCATACCAGGAGCATAATGGAGATAATTGTGGGATATCTTTTCGGTGTTCTGTATTATAAATGTATGTTGTGTGTACTCATTAGAATCGCCTCATCGAGGCGATTCTAATGAAAACCCACAGCATACATTTGCAAGCTAAATGAAGAAAATCTTCATAAATTACCCCTATATCGTATTTGGAGGCATTCTTTGCGGACTGAAGAACGGGTTCGACTCATCCATGGTAAAGGAGCCATCGGAGTTCGAGCCATTGAAGTTCTACTGTATTTGTTTTTGAATATTATTGCTTACATTGTAATTACAACTGTTTTGTATCGACTACTAAACGGACTCATTTTAATGTTTTATTGATACAGATTATATAAGTCTCAGACGTTCTTCTGAATCCTTATCGTATATGCCTTAAAGGCATTTATTCTGTAACAGTAAAACACACCGTGTGTCCATAATTGTTTTATTGCCCCCTGTGATATACTGACTATAGCAGATCAAAGGCGGCCTTTAATAGGGTGATTAGTAGCTCTTGTTGAATCCCCTGACTGAGACACTTAAGGGGAAAAGCAATAATGTACACCAGTCAACAGTAAGTAATTTATTGATTTTCCCCAAGGCGGCCCCTTACCTGTTGAAGACAGAGGACTTCTCTCCAGTGAGCACTGAGGGCTACATAATATTATGTAATGAAATGATAGTCCTCAATAATCAAGAATAAATGCCTTTAAATCATGTTTGCTTTGTATTGTGTATGTAGTAAACCAATAAAAATATACCAAATAAAGAGTAATTAAAACCTAATTAAATATACCAAATAAAGAGTAATTAAAACCTAGCTTACGCTTCTTTTTGCATCTTTGATTAGTCAAAATGCACGTTACTTATGTTTAGAAAGCAAATGGCGTCGTATTTTTGTATACGGTAACGTGCCTATATTATTTGGATACATGCATGATCAGTCTTCACATGTCGCAGTAGTCAGGTGGATTAAGCAGAGAAGGCGTTACATGGGTGTAACATAAGATTTCATGGGTTTATCTGTTGAATCTTGAAGTAGGCATCACGAAAACACGCCTATGTGATTTTGACCCCCTAAAACTAAAATTATATAATAGTAAAACTGGGGTTATTAGGGCTGAATACTAATTTTTCTTATTTCTGATCAGAAACATATGTTGTTGGTTCTTGTTACAAAGGCAGCATCGAAGCGTAAAACGCCTCTTCTATGCGATTCTAACGAGTAGGCTTACCCATAATCTATTTGTTTTTCTTATTTATTTCTTTAGTAAAAATACGAAAGATATCAGAATTTTTTTTATCTGAAAGCTCTCATTTTACATGTATTTATATGTTTGGTGTTAATATTTTCAATATATTCAAACAGACATATTTCCGTTTGTCTACTCACAAACATACTGGGAGCTATTATAAAAACCTTTGGGGCTCCCGCTACAATTTATTTCAATTGAACAAATATGCAATATATCAAGTGCTTTATTTTGTTCAAAACATAGACTGTGTTACTCGTTCGAGCCTCAGTGAGGCTGTGGATTGAGATGAGATGACACCTCAAGCCCTCCCGTCCAAAAAATAGGGTTTATATGCAGGGACGGCCGAAAGCCACCACTTTACTTGGGCAGGCATAGGCCCACGTGTGAGCGGTGTGCAATCGGTTTCAGCTCTGTATAGAAGCATCGTGCTCTCCAAGCACCGATGGGCGGGGGGCATCAATGAGGCTGTGGCAGCTAAAGTAGCAACGGCTGTTTGCAGCGGGATGAAATCTATCGCAAATTTTTGTCACTTAAATTTTCAGCGGTTACAACATTGAACATCATCGTGATATAGCCGACAATACTTTTATTTGTACATGTTCTTCAATGCCATGGTGCTCGTTAGAACAACCTCGTCAGCGATTATCTAACAACCTATGCCTTTGAACAGAAACTGAAAAAAATTATGCTCTTTCAAACCCCAGTTTCTCTATAATGGATGTCCATTCCATTGACTTGTCAACATGGCGCGTTTCGAAAGAAATTTATTTTTAATATCCGTCCCGGATACTCATAAAGTTCTAAATAAGCTTTTTCAAATAGTAAAGTGGAAGATTTTGGAAGAAGGGCTTGATATGTCATTTCAACTCATTGTCGGGTAAAAGTGCCACAGGATCGGAAGCAGCAGCCTTTAAAACTGTTTGACGGGGACGTAAAACCTCAATTCAAATAGTGGCTGACATAATAGTTTACCTGTTCCCGAACATAAGTATCGTTGTCAAAGGGAGACAATAAAGTATTTTGGAGGCTACAGGCAAATGTATGTAGCGATCTCCCACAGGCGCAGAAAATGTTTTAGAGGAACATCTGCTTATGTACGCAAAAAATCCACACATCAACTAGAAATCGCGTATGACTGCAGAAATTGCTTCCGAGGAATATATATGCGTACGCAAAAATATCATATACTTTATTAGAAATTAAAGTCTGAGCGCAAATGGTCCTTTCATAGAATATCTGCATAGGGACGCAAAAATATCCACGTCTCTAATAGAATTTTGCGTTTGAGCGCAAAAACTCTAACTGTGGAATATCTGCTTCCATACGCAAAATATACACGGGTCTGTTAAAACAAAATCGGAGGAGCGCCAAAACTCCTTTCTGGAATATTCCAAAGACAGAGTTTCTGCGTAGGATAGAGTGACAATGAAGTGCGTTCATATTAATTCATATAAATTATTTGTATATGAGCGCAGAAATTGCTTCCGAGGAAAATATATGAGTCTGAGCGCAAATAATCCTTTCATGGAATACCTGCATAGTTACGCAAAAAATATCCACGTCTCTAATAGAATTCTGCGTTTGAGCGCAAAAATTATAACTGTGGAATATCTGCTTCCATACGCAAAATATCCAAGGATCTAATAAAAAAATCGGAGGTGCACAAAAACTCCTTTCTGGAATATTCCAAAGACAGAGTTTCTGCGTAGGATAGAGAGACAATATAGTGCGTTCATATAAATTTGTAAATGAGCGCAGATAATGCTTCCGAGGAATATATTTGCGTCTGAGCGCAAATTATCCTTTCATGGAATATCTGCGTAGGTACGCCAAAATATCCTCGTCTGTCTGTAACAGAATTTTGCGTCTGGACGCAAATATTCCAATTGTGAGATATCTGCTTCCGTACGCAAAATCTTAAGAGCGCAAAAGCTCCTTTCTGGAATATTTCAAAGACCGAGTTTCTGCGTAGGATGATGTAATTCCAATTCAGTGACAATATAGTGTATTGATATGCAAAAATCCAATGCAGGATTATTTGCGCCCAAATTTACATCTGAGCGCAGATAATGCTTCCGAGGAATATATTTGCGTCCGAACGCAAATAATCCTTTCATGGAATATCTGCGTAGGTACGCCAAAAATATCCTCGTCTGTAATAGGATTTTGCGTCTGGACGCAAATATTCCAATTGTGAAATATCTGCTTCCGTACGCAAAATCGTAAGAGCGCAAAAGCTCCTTTCTGGAATATTTCAAAGACCGTTTTTCTGCGTAGGATGATGTAATTCCAATTCAGTGACAATATAGTGTATTGATATGCAAAAATTCCAATGCAGGATTATTTGCGCCCAAATTTACATCTGAGCGCAGATAATGCTTCCGAGGATTATATTTGCGTCTGCGCGCAAATAATCCTTTGATGGAATATCTGCGTAGGTACGCCAAAAATATCCTCGTCTGTAATAGGATTTTGCGTCTGGATGCAAATATTCCAATTTTGAAATATCTGCTTCCGTACGCAAAATCGTAAGAGCGCAAAAACTCCTTTCTGAATTATTCCAAAGACAGAGTTTCTGCGTAGGACGATGTAATTCCGATTCAGTGACAATACAGCGTATTCATATGCAAAAATTCCAATGCAGGATTATTTGCGCCCGGCGCAAATACTCCAAATCTGGATCGATATATACCTCGTTGTGGATGGGTTTGTTTCATGCAAAATTTATGATAAACGCGATGACTTTGATTTTGAGATTGTAAATTTTCCTTTTTTGGATGGTGATGTTCCTCGTGCGCCATCCTATGGCGTTTATATTTCGCAATTAATTCGATTTGCTAGAGTGTGTAGTCATGTAACTGACTTCAACACTCGTAATAAATTATTAACGGCTAAACTTCTTAATCAGGGTTATCGGTACCATAAACTACGCAAAGCCTTTTCAAAATTTTATAGACGCCATTCTGATTTAATTTCAAAATTCAATATTGGACTTAAATCTCTTCTGCAACAAGGTCTATCGGAACCCGAATTTTATGGTGACTTTGTATATAAATTCAGAAAAATATATATCCGCAATGACTTCAGCACCCAATTTCGTAAAATCATTCTTCGATATAAAAAGATTGGGTACAATATGGATATTATACGACAGACTGCCTGCATGGTAGTTAACCCAATCACGGTTGGCAATCGGAGTCTAACTGTTGGTTTTCTTTTGCTCCAGCATTTCAGTGGTTTCTTGCTGTCGAGTCCTCAGCGTTGTCTCACCTCTGTGGTTCTTTGATTTTTGTGTTCACGGAGATGTTGCACTGATGAGTTAGGAGGCCTTCATGCAGACTGAACAAATTATTTGTCTAAATCGCGACGGAAGTAAGGGCGAGGATTGTGGCCACGTAAAATCGATTTAAGCCCCCCAGTGGAAATCTTCCACTGACCGTTCCAAGGCGGCTCTTCTGTGGCGATTTATTTATGTTGTTGTTTGTTACTTAGTGTGTGTATCACTTGTGTCTTTTAATTTTGGATGGCCATATGGCCATCCTTTGTTTAGGTTTCCATTATGGTCTGGTCGCTTAATGTTTGTATTTCTTTCCCTTTGGTGTCTTTTATTGGTGGAGTAAGTTAATTGTATCAATTCCTGATCTTTGTTTTACTTCTACTTTGCTTCCCTCTTTAATTGCACGCCGGTGGGTCAGGCCTCAGATTATATGACGGTACCAACGTAAAGGCATATTGAGAATTAGAGAGATCTAATTCAAGGTAATGTTGATTTGTGCCTGATGCTCTGTCTCTGGTTGGGCCCATCGGAGTCTAACTGTTGGTTTTCTTTCGCTCCAGCATTTCAGTGGTTTCTTGCTGTCGAGTCCTCACCGCTGTCTCGCCTCTGTGGTTCTTTGATTATTTGTGTTCACGGAGATGTTGCACTGATGAGTTAGGAGGCCTTCATGCGGACTGAACAAATTATTTGTCTAAATCGCGACGGAAGTAAGGGCGAGGATTGTGGCCACGTAAAATCGATTTAAGCCCCCCCAGTGGAAATCCTTCCACTGACCGTTCCAAGGCGGTTCTTATGTGGCGATTTATTTATGTTGTTGTTTGTTACTTAGTGTGTGTATCACTTGTGTCTTTTTATTTTGGATGGCCATATGGCCATTTTGTGGGACAGTAACTGTCCTTATGGCCTTCCTTTGTTAAGGTTTCCATTATGGTCTGGTCGCTTAATGTTTGTGTTTCTTTCCCTTTGGTGTCTTTGATGGGTGGAGTAAGTTAATTGTATCGATTCCTGATCTTTGTTTTACTTCTACTTTATAAATACAATTTAACTTTCTCTTCAATAATGTCCATCGTAATATTGAAGGGCTTTATGCTGAAAACCAGGCTGAAATCATTGAAGCTTTTAGCTCCACTCCACTGAGTCTAACTGTTGGTTTTCTTTTGCTCCAGCATTTCAGTGGTTTCTTGCTGTCGAGTCCTCACCGCTGTCTCACCTCTGTAGTTCTTTGATTTTTGTGTTCACGGAGATGTTGCACTGATGAGTTAGGAGGCCTTCATGCGGACTGAACAATTTATTTGTCTAAATCGCGACGGAAGTAAGGGCGAGGTTTGTGGCCACGTAAAATCGATTTAAGCCCCCCAGTGGAAATCTTCCACTGACCGTTCCAAGGCGGCTCTTCTGTGGCGATTTATTTATGTTGTTGTTTGTTACTTACTGTGTGTATCACTTGTGTCTTTTAATTTTGGATGGCCATATGGCCATTTTGTGGGAAAGTAACTGTCCTTATGGCCTTCCTTTGTTTAGGTTTCCATTATTGTCTGGTCGCTTAATGTTGTATTTCTTTCCCTTTGGTGTCTTTTATGGGTGGAGTAAGTTAATTGTATCAATTCCTGATCTTTGTTTTACTTCTACTTTTAATTTCAAAATTCAATATTGGACTTAAATCTCTTCTGCAACAAGGTCTATCGGAACCCGAGTTTTATGGTAACTTAGTATATAAATTCAGAAAAATATATAACCGCAATGATTTCAGCACCCAATTTCGTAAAATCGTTCTGGCTAGTCTGGCCCATAAAACATGCACACTCTATATTTTTCAGTTCTGTGGTGTATTCCTTGCTTCCAAAGGATAACCCTTTTATAGAACATATTTAACTTCACTACAGCTGGTGTGTGGGAATGTGTGGCGGCGGTAAAACGTCTCCCTGTCCTACATCATAGTGTAGATTATATTTTCTTGTCCTTTGGGATCATTGATTCCAATGTGGAATTTAAAATATCTGAGGGTCACTGATGAGGCCTAATTGGTCGAAACTAGCTAGTCTGGCCCAGAAAACATGCACACTCTATATTTTTCAGTTCTGTGGTGTATTCCTTGCTTCCAAAGGATAACCCTTTTATAGAACATATTATATTTTCTTGTCCTTTGGGATCATTGATTCCATTGCCGGTGGGTCAGGCCTCAGATTCTATGACGGCTCCAACGTAAAGGCTTATTGAAAATTAGAGAGATAATGTTGGTTGGTGCCTGATGCTCTGTCTCTGGTCGGGCTCATCGGAGTCTAACTGTTGGTTTTCTTTTTCTCCAGCATTTCAGTGGTTTCTTGCTGTCGAGTCCTCACCGTTGTCTCACCTCTGTGGTTCTTTGATTTTTGTGTTCACGGAGATGTTGCACTGATAAGTTAGGAGGCCTTCATGCGGACTGAACAAATTATTTGTCTAAATCGCGACGGAAGTAAGGGCGAGGATTGTGGCCACGTAAAATCGATTTAAGCCCCCCAGTGGAAATCCTTCCACTGACCGTAATTTTGGATGGCCATATGGCCATTTTGTGGGAAAGTAACTGTCCTTATGGCCTTCCTTTGTTTAGGTTTCCATTATGGTCTGGTCGCTTAATGTTTGTATTTCTTTCCCTTTGGTGTCTTTTATGGGTGGAGTAAGTTAACTGTATCAATTCCTGATCTTTGTTTTACTTCTATTTTGAAAATATCTGAGGGTCAATGATGAGGCCTAATTGGCCGAAACTAGCTAGTCTGGCCCAGAAAACATACACACTCTATATTTTTCAGTTCTGTGGTGTATTCCTTGCTTCCAAAGGATAACCCTTTTATAGAACATATTCGATATAAAAAGATTGGGTACAACATAATCGGTACCATAAACTACGCAAAGCCTTTTCAAAATTTTATAGACGCCATTCAGATTTAATTTCAAAATTCAATATTGGACTTAAATCTCTTCTGCAACAAGGTCTATCGGAACCCGAATTTTATGGTGACTTAGTATATAAATTCAGAAAAATATATAACCGCAATGACTTCAGCACCCAATTTCGTAAAATCATTCTTCGATATAAAAAGATTGGGTACAACATAAATGTTATACGACAGACTGCATGCATGATAGTTAACCCAATCACGGTTGATAACTTTGCTTCCCTCTTAAATTGCACGCAAGTGGATCAGGCCTCAGATTCTATGACGGTTGGTGCCTGATGCTCTGTCTCTGGTCGAGCCCATCTGAGTCTAACTGTTGGTTTTCTTTTGCTCCAGCATTTCAGTGGTTTCTTGCTGTCGAGTCCTCACCGTTGTTTCATCTCTGTGGTTGTTTGATTTTTTGTGTGTGTTTAGGGAGATGTTGTACTGATGAGTTAGGAGGCCTTTATGCGGACTGAACAAATTATTTGTCTAAATCGCGACGGAAGTGTGGGCGAGGATTGTGGCCACGTAAAATCGATTTAATCGTGGCTCTTACCCGTATTTCTCCAAACCAGCGTTAGCGCTAGCTATGTACCCGCAAGACACAGGCAAGAAAATTTGCGTCCTTGACTCATTATTTCACGTCCTTGGGTCATTTCGCAAAAATTGTATGCGGAAAAAAAAGAATGTCGCCTCTTGGTTATTGTCTATATGAGCTTTTATTTCGACCCGTGTGTATCGGCGCCCGAAAATCGCACCTGTGATAATTAACAACTTTGACTGTTGCATCATGAGTAAGTGAAGACAGAGTTCATACTTCCTGACATCGTAGTCGACAAAACCGCGTGTGCTATTATATTTATTACAAACGGAACCGTTCCTTGTGCAGACTGATCAACGCACAACATGTTATTAGGGTGAAATCTTTATTTGTTATATTCATATTCCGACTATCGTCATGTTCCGACTAGCATTGCGTACATTTAACCAAGACTTTATGCAAGATTAAATTTGTTTTCTTCTGTTCTTTTGAGTCCCAATTAGCAGGAATTAAATAAAGGTGTTACACTTAGGTAACGTATTACTCATTTTGTGTGTGCATGCTTATTTACCGCTAATCATCTCAAGAAGCCGATAAGCCCTATTGAGCACGCGTCGACATTCTTTGAACTTGAATTAACATTAGCACAACTGGCGGCGCATTATGAAAGGTACTTTGCATTCCTACGGACTTGGACGGTAATTTTTTTCGCTTCAAGCGCAAGTGAAAAGTAGAAGTAAAACAAAGATCAGGAATCGATACAATTAACTTACTCCACCCATCAAAGACACCAAAGGGAAAGAAACACAAACATTAAGCGACCAGACCATAATAGAAACCTAAACAAAGGACGGCCATAAGGACAGTTACTTTCCCACAAAATGGCCATATGGCCATCCAAAATAAAAAGACACAAGTGATACACACAGTAAGTAACAAACAATACCATAAATAAACCGCCACAGAAGAACCGCCAATATTGAATTTTGAAATTAAATCAGAATGGCGTCTATAAAATTTTGAAAAGGCTTTGCGTAGTTTATGGTACCGATAACCCTGATTAAGAAGTTTAGCCGTTAATAATTTATTACGATTGTTGAAGTAAATCGCGTCTGCGCTACCGCAAGCACCGCTAAAGACGACAATTGTCTGAAGTGACGTTTTCTTTGCCGAAGCATCTCTTGGGATTGGGATTGGGCGGGGGTGGTTTAGTTTCATTTTAGACATTTCTTCTTGTCAAAAACGTTTGATTTCATGGGTTTTTCGCTCTCAGGTACAACAAATGATTCAGCAAATCTTCAACGCATGGTGTATTATGAGTTTAGCTAGCACGTGGCTTTTCCCGCCTTTTTTCGTACAATCGTGTTACGTTTTTTCTTTGCATAAACGTGATTTCGTTTTTTTTTTTTTTTTCCCTTTTGGATGCAACGATATTACACAAGAATTTCTTTTTTTCTTTCTGCCGTTTTTAGCCCCAAATCTAGGTATGGGTTATAATATGTAAATGCCAGTTATATACACCGGAATACAGTATTCCAAACGTCTATCAGTTCGTGAACTTTGAGGTCTTGTCATTCTAACAAGAAAGAACTTTAAGCAGAAATAGTGACTGTCTGTTGTTTCCTTTATCAATTAATCAAGTGAATAACGCTATGCATAGCAATTTCATGCCACTTAAATATGACATTATATTGCATGATTAAATGAACTAAGGACAGTAATAGAGTGAAATATATATACAATGTGTATCGCAATACGTATCGCAATACAGGTTTTTAATTATTTGGACCCCATTATGATTTATATCAGTCTTTGTATCGACTGCCTATTCGAAATTCGCAAAATTGCAGTATGTTTCCTCTGGCTTTCTTTGCCGGATCATTACAGGGTCAATGATGAGGCTTTATTAGCCGAAACTACGTAGTATGGCCCATCTACTTTCTTACGAATGTTTTCATTGCTCTTAAAGGAACTCATTTTTGATTTTGATTTGCCTTCACTGCAGCTGGTGTTGTGCCGTGTGGCGGCCGTAAAACGTCTCCACGTACATCAGCCATAGTGCAGTTTATATTTTACTTTTGGTCCTTTGAGGTCAGCGTGAATATTCTGAGAAATCAGAATAAATTAATGGTTTAGACTCATATTCTAGACACGTTTTTAATTATTTGGACCCATTATGATTTATATCAGTCTTTGTATCGACTACCTATTCGAAATTCGAAAAATAAATGTATGTTTCCTTTGGCTTTCTTTGCCGGATCATTACAGGGTCACTGATGAGGCTTTATTAGCCGAAACTACGTAGTATGGCCCATCTACTTTCTTACGAATGTTTTCATTGCTCTTAAAGGAACTCATTTTTGATTTTTATTTCCGTATCGCAATATATCGCAATACGCTTTTTGGTGTATCGTTGCACCCCTATATAACCCAGCTTCATCAGATGTAAAATGTAGGAGGAGTTATCCGGAAACAGAATGTTTTGAAAAATCTGTGAAGGATGTATATAAAGTAGAAGTAAAACAAAGATCAGGAATTGATACAATTAACTTACTCCATCCATAAAAGACACCAAAGGGAAAGAATTACAAACATTAAGCGACCAGACCATAATGGAAACCTAAACAAAGGAAGGCCATATGGACAGTTACTTTCCCACAAAATGGCCATATGGCCATCCAAAATTAAAAGACACAAGTGATACACACAGTAAGTAACAAACAACAACATAAATAAATCGCCACAGAAGAGCCGCCTTGGAACGGTCAGTGGAAGATTTCCACTGGGGGGCTTAAATCGATTTTACGTGGCCACAATCCTCGCCCTTACTTCCGTCGCGATTTAGACAAATAATTTGTTCAGTCCGCATGAAGGCCTCCTAACTCATCAGTGCAACACCCCCGTGAACACAGAAATCAAAGAACCACAGAGGTGAGACAACGGTGAGGACTCGACAGCAAGAAACCACTGAAATGCTGGAGCAAAAGAAAACCAACAGTTAGACTCCGATGAGCCTGACCAGAGACAGAGCATCAGGCACCAACCAACATTATCTCTTTAATTTTCAATAAGCCTTTACGTTGGAGCCGTCATAGAATCTGAGGCCTGACCCACCGGCGTGCAATTAAAGAGGGAAGCAAAGTTGCCAACCGTGATTGAGTTAACTACCATGCATGCAGTCTGTCGTATAATATCCATGTTGTACCCAATCTTTTTATATCGAAGAATGATTTTACGAAATTGGGTGCTGAAGTCATTGCGGTTATATATTTTTCTGAATTTATATACTAAGTCACCATAAAATTCGGGTTCCGATATACCTTGTTGCAGAAGAGATTTAAGTCCAATATTGAATTTTGAAATTAAATCAGAATGGCGTCTATAAAATTTTGAAAAGGCTTTGCGTAGTTTATGGTACCGATAAGCCTGATTAAGAAGTTTAGCCGTTAATAATTTATTACGAGTGTTGAAGTCAGTTACATGACTACACACTCTAGCAAATCGAATTAATTGCGAAATATAAACGCCATAGGATGGCGCACGAGGAACATCACCATCCAAAAAAGGAAAATTTACAATCTCAAAATCAAAGTCATCGCGTTTATCATAAATTTTGCACGAAACAAATCCATCTACAATAGATAGATGTAAATCCAAAAACGGGGCCTCGGTATCAGAAGAATTTGCTTTATTTAACTGAAGTTCTAGGGGGTAAATCTGACTGATCAAACCATCAAAATAGGTATTATCAATATTTAATAAATCATCTAAATATCTAGAAGTAGAGCTAAAAGCTTCAATAATTTCAAATTGGTTATCAATGGAAAGCGACAAAATGAAGTCTCTTTCATAACAATACAAGAACAGATCAGCCACAAGAGGTGCGCAATTAGTACCCATCGGAATACCCACAATTTGTCTAAATAACTTAGTACCGAATCTAATATAAATATTGTCAAGTAGAAAGGTGAGGGCATCACACACTTTCTGACATGACCAAAGTGTATAATTCTTATGCTCTTTAGAAGTGAAAAATGCATTTCTGACATTACATGCAAGATAGAGAGAATCTGGTAATATTTGGCGGACCGTAACCTCAAAATAATATGCACTGTTCCAAATCATGGTCTAACTGTATGTAAAGTTTCAGCATCATCGGGTGTAAAATGTAGGAGCAGTTATCCGGAAACAAAATGTTTACAGAATTATTCAAAAGGGCATAACTCTATTATTATTTGGTGGGCGGTAATCTCGAAACAATATGCGCTGCCCCACATCAAGCTCTAACTATATATGAAGTTTCAGCTTAATCGGATGTAAAATGTAGGAGGAGTCATCCGAAAATCATATCCCCTCCAAAACTAGCAGGTCTGTATCTTCAATTCCTTGGATCACACCAGAAATAAGAAGAAAAATTCGGAGGAGAAATAAGATTCATGCTAAGGCAAAAAAGTCGGGAAGTGGTAAACTCAGAGCAAAATTTGAAAACTTGAGACGAGAAATTAAAAATGACATCAAAAATCAGCATGATCAGTATGTAAATAACTTGGTAGGTGATGTAAAGGCGAATCCCAGAGACTTCTACAGATATATCAATAGCCAGAAGAAAGATAGGCAAGGTATCCCACCCCTTAATAAAAGAGGAGGGAACGGGGTCGCTGAATCGGACTCTGAAAGGGCAGAGGAATTGGTTGGTCAATTCAATGATGCATTTAATAAAACTGAGTTCAACGAGGTTCCATTGACTGGAAGATCGGCCCCTTTCATGGAAAATATTGTTGTATCCTCTGCGGGAGTGATCAAATTACTTAAAGGCTTGAACCCTTCTAAAGCTTTAGGGCCTGATGAGCTTCATCCTAGAGTCCTGAAGGAACTAGCAAACGAGTTAGGTCCAGTTTTTGCTCATCTTTTCCAACAATCTCTCGATACGGGTGAAATTCCCAAAGAATGGCTCCTAGCGAACATCTGTCCACTTTTCAAAAAAGGGGACAGGGCTCTTGCTCGTAATTATCGCCCGGTGTCACTGACCTGTGTTCTATGTAAATTGCTTGAACACATAGTCTGCTCAAACATCATGGCCCACTTGGATGAACATAAACTTTTGTCAGACAGACAACATGCATTTAGGAAAAGGCATAGTTGCGAAACTCAGTTGAGCACGGTTATTAATGATTGGGCAAAAATCCTGGACAAAGGGGGGCAGGTGGACACATTTATTCTGGACTTTGAGAAGGCTTTTGACACCCCTCCTCATGAACTACTTAAATCCAAATTATTTGGTTATGGAATTGGTGGGAAGACTCTTAAATGAATAGATTCCTTCCTTTGCTACAGAAAACAGCGTGTTGTTGTTAATGGTGAATCTTCAGTATGGGCGCCAGTTTTGTCTGGAGTCCCACAAGGGACCGTTCTTGGTCCTCTATTGTTCTCCCTGTACATCAATGATATTTCCACTGATATTGACTCAGAAATAAGACTGTTTGCAGATGACTGTGTTTGTTACCGGGAAATTAGAGATACAGATGACTCACTGAAACTTCAGGCTGACATAGATAGATTAGGATGTTGGGCCAGAAAATGGGGCATGAGATTTCAACCAGTTAAATGCAATATTATGCAGATAACAAGGAAGAGATCTAATAAAGTTGAGGCTTCTTACACCTTAGAGGGAACGGTCCTCGAAAATGTGAATTCCATTAAATACCTTGGTGTGACAATCACTCACGATTTGAGATGGAATACACACATTGGCAATATGTGTACAAAGGCGAATAGAACACTTGGTTTCCTGAGGTGAAATCTTCATCAGTGTCCTCAGGATGTGAAAGAAACAGCATACAGGGGACTTGTTCGCCCAATCTTGGAATATGGTAGTTGCATCTGGGACCCAAGCGGTGTGGTCCTAAATGAAGAAATTGAAAAAGTTCAGAATAGAGCTGCTAGATTTGTAACTGGAAATTATTGTTTTGAAACTGGGAGCATGACTGGAATTCTAGGAAAATTAAGATGGGAGTCTCTAAAGAAAAGGAGAAGAGACAGTAGGCTCATACTCTTATACAAAGGTCTAAAGGGTGCTGCCAGCATTCCAACAGATGACCTTGTTCCCCCAGCTAGGCATTGTAGAAAACACCATTCAATGACGTTTCAGACCCTTACTGCAAGAACGGATATTTATAAAGAATCGTTTTTCCCCCGAACCATTAGAGATTGGAATGCCCTTCCCGATTCTATTATTTTGACGGCTGAAGGTGCTGAGGATTGTGTAGCTAAGTTTACATCTTTGGTTAGAGCTAGGGACTAACTTCCCATATCACAGGTCCTGGTGTATGAATGTGTCGTGTCACCAGTAACAATTCTGATTCTGATTCTGATTCTGGAAACAAAAAGTTTACAAAAAGTTTCAAATGGGCATAACTCTATTATTATTTGGTGGTCCATAACCGCGAAACAATATGGGCTGCCCCACATCATGGTTAAACTACGTATGAAGTTTCGGCTTGATCGGATGTAGGAGGAGTTATCCGGAAACGAAAAGTTTACGAAAAATTTCAAAAGGCATAACTCTGTTATTATTTTGTGGATCGTAACCTCGAAATAATATGCGCTGCCCCACATCATGGTCTTAACTTTGTATGGAGTTTCAGTTTGATCCGATGTAAACTGTAGGAGGAGTTATCCGGAAACAAAAAGTTTACAAAAAAATCAAAGTGGCATAACTCTATTAATATTTGGTGGACCATAACCTCGAAACAATATGCGCTGCCCCACATCATGGTTTAACTATGTGTGAAGTTTCAGCTTGATTGGGTGTAAACTGTAGGGGGGAGTTATCCTGAAACGAAAAGTTTACAGACTGACAGACAGACGGACGGACGGAAGCGAGGGGTATAACATAATACATCCCGTTTTTCAAACGGGCGTTTAAAAATAGAAGTGAAGGCAATGATCACGAATACCAGCAACCTTTTTCTTAGAGCAGAAAAAAATTCAATAATTATTATGAGGCGGTTCTTACGAATATCCACAGCCTTTGTATTAGAGGACAGCGAAGCACAATTACTTACCACCTCCGTGGCCTAATGGGTATGAATGCTGACTCTTACCACTGGTTCTCTCACCGTTGTGGTTCGCGCCTGGCTCAGGCCACATGTCAGCCACCAAATTCTGCAACAGAAGGTCTGGTGGTTTTTCTCCGGCCACTTAAAAAATCAGATAAAAATAGCGCCATAAAAATTCATCACATTTCTCTTACTTTTGGTCCAAACATGGATTGTAAGCGTTCGTTAGAACTTAATGATAATCCACAATCTATGTTTTCATAGATTGTGATTTGTGAGTGCTCATTAGAACCGCCTCATTGAGACGGTTTTAAGAATTTCCTCAATCTATGTTTTTGAGCGAAAATAAAGAAATAATGTATACCCATGTAAAAGGTCCTACTAAATGAATGTCATATGACGTGTCGCCAGTAACAATTCTGATTCTTATTCATTCTGCAAACCTTGAGTGTATATAATGTACACCGCCTGTGTCCCCTCCTGGGGTTAAGGACACGGCTGTTATACATTAACACGGCTGTTATACGAACAGCTTAAACCGAAAAAAAATTCTTGGGTTGTCAGCTAGATTGGTTCCCTTGTCGTAAATGTCTCCGCTAGGTGGCTACAACATAACGATTGGTAGCTAGCAGAAGCCATTACGTGTATTTATAGCATAAGCACTGACGTGGTATTGGAAATACCCGAGTTCAACAAGGTTAACTGCTGAGTCAGTCATACCTGATGAAACAAAATGATCGATACTTAGTATACTGAAATAATTTATAATAATTTATTTTACATAGACTAGTGACATTCTTATCATTATCTTGAAATATGTATCTTTTTAACACTCGGGAGCTTACCACTAAATATTTTCCATAGACGACAATAGTAACATTTTTCCATCTCCAACAAAAACTGTACATGCAAAATATTTCAAACCTTGGTGGTTTGTAGAGCAACTCTAGCTGAATAAATCCCAAAGAAAAAATCCACATGTAGCCCGTCTCCTTTTTGAGCTATTGTCCGCCATATTGTTGATGTGTAGCGCCGCAGTGGATAACAGGGCATTTTTTTCTCAAAGGGGTGACCATGAAAATGTGGCAGCAATATTTTTGGGCTTGCAGATATAATGGGTCGGTCTGAAAGCCCCAAGACACCACAAGACACCACAAGACACCCCAAGACACTTTTTTTATTATACATTTATTATTATTATACCCTAAAACAACTTTATTATTACTCATTTATTATTTTTATACATATATTATGATATAATAGAAGCAATTTTCGCGAAAAGATTTGCATTCGGCCACGTTTAGAATATCAGATATCTGTATATACAGCGGATATAAGGTTTTGTCTAAGAATGAATAACACTTAAATACTATCCCCAATTTTTCAACATTGGAAAAAGTATCGCCGGTTTTCAACATTGTTTTTAATTGTAGTGTGTGTGTGTGTGTGTGTGTGTGTGTGTGTGTGTGTGTGTGTGTGAATTCGGGTTTTACGTCGCTTTCAACAATTTTTCAGTCATATCACGACGGTGTCTGGTTGCGACAGGGAGCTCAATGCTCACTTTTATAGTGCTGCCTCACTGAAGTATCATGTCCCAGACACATTACATGATACCACACCCAGTCACATTATCAACATAAATATATAATTTGGACCTCTTAATCCCACACTTTCATATAATGAAACTGGGGTTTACAATGTTGGGTAATTGTACCGATTCCTGATCATAGCCTTTACTTCTATTTTACAGGGTTATACATTATTTTTATAGAAGTGAAGGCAATGATTTGTTCAGTCCACACGAAGGTCCCCTCTAACACATAAGTTGTGGTTACTCGTTAGAACCATCTTGGTGTCCTAATGAGTGCCCACAATCGATGTTTGGAGCAGAAATATACAAAGATATCGCATTTTTTCTTCAGAAAATTGATATTCCATTTTTATTTACGAATTTATTTTTTAGGTAAAGTTTTCAATAATTCTGTAAAAATAAAGTAAAAATAAATAAAACATTAGAAATAACATCGAAGATTAAATATTCTATCAGTCGCCGACAATTTGCCGTATCATCTTTGCAGAGACACACTTTAGACTATTCATTAGGTGTGAAAAGTATTATCAGACGAAAAGGATTAAGCAAACAATAACGTAATCAGTAAACAAGTGGCATGCATACATAGATATCAGCTATTAGTAACTGACTGGCATTAATAAGATAATTAAACTACATGTATATACTTGTATTCGGTACCTTTCTTCCTAAGATCGGAAAAAATGGATGGATAGGTTACCTGACATTATTTTTTTTTTATTAATTACGAAAAAAAAATACAAAATGATAAAATGTACCCTAAGATACAAGTTTTTGGTTTTTAACTTTGAAGCAAAACAACTATTTGATAAATCACAAACTCAAAACTATAGAACAGATAATACCATTTTATCTCTATAACTTTATATCTTTTAATGCTATAAATGTCGTAGATGGTATGACAATTAACAATAAAGACAATAGATAAGTAAGTGTCTTGGGGTGTTTATTACATTACATGACAGCTACCAGAGTATATACAGTGCTTTATGTGACTGTTTTAGGACGTAAACAGCGTCTCAGTTTTGTTTATTAAATAATTTTAAATACTTTTAGGTATTGAAAAGCCTTCTAAAACTGTTTAGGAAATAAATAAACAATAAATTTTGGCGTCTTGGGGTGTCTTGTGGTGTCTTGGGGTGTCTTGTGGTGTCTTGGGGCTTTCAGACTGACCGAGATATAATTGCAAACCATCTATTATTTTGTTTTGCTATAAGTACCCTTTTCTTAAAATGAAATAAATCCAGCCTATATAACCAATGAAATGCACAGCTGGTATTTGATCCTCTATCAAATCTTCTGTCCCAAAGTGCTGGTTCCCCGGCTCAGCAATATTTAGTGTTAAGCTACCTATACCAAACCCTTATTGTCTTTATGATCCATCAAAAGCATTGTCAAATAGAAATTTAGATCATATCTAATAATTTAAGCATGCATAATAAATGTTCAGTGACAAAGAATCTTTGAAGTTTGCGAAAAAGTTATCGCTTTCAGATTCTACAATGAAAGCCGAACAAACAATATTTTGTGAAAAAGGGCAAAGTTTACCTCTTTCTGGAATGGAACCCAGACACCGGCTGGCAACAGTAGTTTTTCTCCTATTTCTTTGGAACACTTCAATCCTAAAATGCACTTAAGTATGCCTTAATAGCATACCAACTGGTATTTATGGCTGATTTCACACCTATACCCCCTATTTTATGTAAAATTGGCATTTTGAGGATATTTTGATGATAAAACTTTGACAAAAATGATTATAAATGCCTCAATACCATGAGAAATAGTAGATATATATCTGTTCAGACCCTTTAACATGAATCTTATCAATAAGAACCAATAAGAGATGAGAAAACTTATCGCGATATTGCAGCAGAGACAATTTTGAAGTTTTGCTTTCGCTAGAGACCAAGGCCAAAAACCAGGTAACCTTAGTGTTAAATTCCAGATGGAGTAGATCCTTTCTCTTGTGTTTCTGGTTATACACTTACTGTAAGACTTTTTCCAAAACAAACCCATCAACAATTGATTAACATGGCTTTAAAGTACCCCCCCCCCCCCCCCTCAAAATGCACAGATCAGAAGCAAAAACTGATCAAAACACCCAGTTAGACCTAAATTACCACAAAACTTACACTTTTTTACAGTTTCTATGGCAAACCACATGCCAGGAATATCCATTTTATGATGCAGAATTGGATAGAACCTACCAATGTGTGAAAATATGATGTACTGACTGAAAACTGGAGTGTGGGGCTGATTTTCCAACTTTTGGTATAGGGAGCTTACCACTAAATATTTTCCATAGACGACAATAGTAACATTTTTCCATCTCCAACAAAAACTGTACATGCAAAATATTTCAAACCTTGGTGGTTTGTAGAGCAACTCTAGCTGAATAAATCCCAAAGAAAAAATCCACATGTAGCCCGTCTCCTTTTTGAGCTATTGTCCGCCATATTGTTGATGTGTAGCGCCGCAGTGGATAACAGGGCATTTTTTTCTCAAAGGGGTGACCATGAAAATGTGGCAGCAATATTTTTGGGCTTGCAGATATAATTGCAAACCATCTATTATTTTGTTTTGCTATAAGTACCCTTTTCTTAAAATGAAATAAATCCAGCCTATATAACCAATGAAATGCACAGCTGGTATTTGATCCTCTATCAAATCTTCTGTCCCAAAGTGCTGGTTCCCCGGCTCAGCAATATTTAGTGTTAAGCTACCACTCGCAGATACAATTTAAAATGAGTAATACACAGCCAGCTGGCCCACTTCTGCAGTATTTTAAATTAACAGACGCGCTCTTGTAGGCATGCGCAGTGGTTAGAGTAGGATTCTCTACCTCAAATCAATTTACTCGCTACCTATCGTTATGTGCAAACCGAAGGGGAGGTAATAACGAAGGGGAACCAATCTAGTTGTCAGCAGAAGATTTTTTCTCTATTTTTGTGCCAAAATGAATTGAAGAGGTGCAGTTAATACTTGACATATTTAAAAGTGTTATTTTCAGTTTGTTCCAACGATTTCCTGAGCCATCAGGGGCTTAGATTACTTAAAGACGGTTAGCTGATTCCCCATTCTGCATTTTGATAGTGGGTGGGGTATGCTTTCTGGGACCTCTGGCAATAGGAAATGGGTTTGCTTGATTTGAGGTTTAACATCCCCGTCAACACTGTATAGGTCATTTTGGAGATGCTGCTTCGAATTTTATGGGACTTTTACCCATCATTAGTGCATCTGGCACAAAATAGCGGGCCAACGTCGGGCAGACAGCGACACGACACTGTTGGTCCGACGTTGGCTCGACATGCTGGGATATCTACAGCCCATAAGGAGCATCTGAGTATTAAAGTTCAAGATAAAAGGTAAGCTTACCAATGGACATCAAATCCCAATATTGGCAGTGCGTTTTGGTAAATACAGATGCTATTCCAATGACATATATACACCATTCAAGTAAGAGAACGCAACTCGACAAAAACAATTACCAAAACGCACTTGAAATATCAGTTTATGTGCATTATAGATACATCATCTACAAACAAAAATGAACATCTGAGTATCAAAGTTCAAAATAAAAGGTTCACGTTATTAAAAGAAACCAATAACCCTCTAATATATAATGGCCATTTAGGAATTAAAAATGAGCCGGGGCACAGCATTTCTTACCATTTACATGAGCGCCCAGCGAAAACTCAGAAAAGCCTGTGCATGTGCGCAGCCTGATCAGTCTTCGTTGTGCACGCTAAGCTTGGGTAGCTAAGGGCCAAAATGCTCCTTCATGCAGACGTTTCTGGTCAGACGTATGCTATATAGATGCGCAGGGCGCACGTGTAAATTGTAGGAAATGCTGTGCCCTGGCTAAAATGTTAGTACATGTATTATATCAATTTATCTGTCTATATATTTATATATATGTATTATGTACAGATATGTATATTTTATTCTAGGTGTCTAAACCTCTTAACAAATGCTGAATTCACCCTACCCTACATTGAAAATCCAATATTGGCAGTGCGTTTTGGTAAATACAGGTGCGTTTTGGTATTTCTATGGACCCGGCCTCTAGTTAATGTAGCCGATCCGAAGCACGGTGCACTTTGTGGCAGTCATTCCTGCAAATGGAGCATGTTCAGACACCAGGAATTTTATCACCATACCAGGGATCCATCCGGGGCCAGTTTGGCTCCAGGCTGTGGTGTTACATCACATGAACAAGTCCCCGAAATAAAGACCTTCCTAAACCCCACTTTATATAGAGAAAACTAGGATTTATGCGGGTAAACATAATTTTCCTTATTTCTGCTCCAAGACAATGAGGCGGTTCTAATGAGCACAAGGTTGTGGGTACTCGTTAGAACCGCCTCAATGAGGTGGTTCTAAGGAGCACACAAAACCTATGTTTAGAGTATAAATAAGAAAAAATATCCCAAATTTTCTTCAGAAAAATTACCTTTTTCGAGGTTTGAAAAAATGCACTTTATCACACAGATGTGTTATCCTAATGAATTCTGATGTCCTGTCATGCCCCATTGGCATTGGCTTTTGCATGGATGCATGCCATAAAGTGCACCATCCTTCGGATCCAGATGTTAACTGTAACTCCCCAAACCTAAGCTGGGATCAAAATTTTCTTGTCCTGTAAAGTGCTCCCAAAAATTCACTCATCCTTATGAAAAATTAACTTGCCCTGCTTCACTGGAATGAAAGTGAAAAACAAAAAAACTTACCGTAAATCATTGTTTTAATATGAAATAAAGGCACTGCCTTTTGAGCAAACACACTCATTTACACCCCTATCTATCTTCATGTACTGAGTCGGTCATATTTGGCTAAAAAAAGGGGGGAGGGGTCGGGTGGGGGTTGTTGGATGGGTTCTTTGATTTTTTGTGTTCACGGAGATGTTGCACTGATGAGTTAGGAGGCCTTCATGCAGACTGAACAAATTATTTGTCTAAATCGCGACGGAAGTAAGGGTGAGGATTGTGGCCACGTAAAATCGATTTAAGCCCCCCAGTGGAAATCTTTCCACTGACCGTTCCAAGGCGGTTCTTCTGTGGCGATTTATTTATGTTGTTGTTTGTTGCTTACTGTGTGTATCACTTGTGTCTTTTAATTTTGGATGGCCATTTTGTGGGAAAGTAACTGTCCTTATGGCCTTCCTTTGTTTAGGTTTCCATTATGGTCTGGTCGCTTAATGTTTGTATTTCTTTCCCTTTGGTGTCTTTGGTGGGTGGAGTAAGTTAATTGTATCGATTCCTGATCTTTGTTTTACTTCTACTTTTCTTATAACTATTTACAATCTGATTGGCAGAGGTATACAAAAAGGCATGTATCTCTGAGTCCCAATCTATACTGTGTTTAAGCTCCTCTGCGGGTCTTTGAACCTCTCTTCGCTCTTTGCATCTATGGCCGACGCGGGAATACTATTCCACTGATGCTTTAGGGCATTTCAGTAACATACAACAACAGCATCATTATAGGCCTGGTACCTATGGTGTTGTGTGTTATTTACTTATGATGCCCTTGTTTGAGTTGAAACTGTAACAGTGATCGAGTATTTATCTTAATCGAGAGTGTATCCTATGGAGGACTTAGGTAGTTAATATTGGTGTAGAACATCAAAAATACCAGTGGTCAGTGCACCTGCCTCTGATGCTCGACACCCCCGGTTCGATTCCAGGCAGTGAAATAAAGTTTGTTATCCGAACATGTTCCATTGGCAATAAGAGGGATCTTGACAGACTACAGCAATGCCTATAATGGAATACGGACTAGCAAAAGTCTTCTCAAGCCAACCAAATGTGCGACAGTCAGGCTAAAAAATGGAGAATGTAAGTGAAGGCCGAAGATTTGGAGCAACTTACATGTTAAAGATACACAGCCATGAACTATCAATCTTAAAGACTTTTAAGTACCTGGGCATCATTTATTTCAGAAACATGTCATGGGAATCCATTTTGATGCACCTGTAAAAAGGCAAACAGCAGTCTGGCGTTTCTTTGGAAGGGAGATAACCAGCTGGTCTGAAGATGTTGAAGCATGATGGTAGAGACCATGATTAGACTTATCCTGGATTATGCCCATCAGTATGGGGCCCACATACAGTATCCAGCAGCTCGATACGGTGCAACGGCGAGCAACTTGGTTTGTCAGAGATGACTTCCACACAACCAGCATTACCTCCCAAGTGATACAGCACCTTGGCCGGCAAACCCACCAGCATGGGGGGCATGCTCTACATGTATCTCTGGGCTAAGCGGACATCCATGTTTGCCGGTTCTCCTACCCAAAAGCGGCAAACAGTAGGGGATACTCCCCGGAGTATATGGACCGACATCTTCTTCAACTCTCCTTCATTGGCACGGGCATCACACTTAAGGGCCATCTTTCACAGAATATTGCCACTTCTGGGATCCTTGAGGGCTTTAAAAGGGATCTTCTCTGAACTACATAAAAACTGTTTTTAAAAGTTTTGATATGTTCTGTTAAGAGGCAAAGGTGACGGGAGTCCAACTGATATTGACTTACAGGAGGGCAAGGCCTGCTGTCCTTGCAGCATGTAGGGATACAGGGGAGCATTGTTACTGCTTCTGTTTGTACACTTTTATTCATTTTCCCCTTTCTCCCTCGTCCCCCACCTACCTATCTTCTCCTCTACTACCTCTTTTATCTCTTTGGTCCTTTTCTCTGGGAGACGACTCAAAATGACCCACCAGTGTTGGCGTGTCATTAAACCCAAAGCAATTGTTTGAGCTTCAGCGCCGCTATGCACATAACCTTAGTATGATGATGCTCCAGTGTTGGTCCTGTGTGCACTTCATGGGAAGAAAATTAGATAGGGTGACTCAGTAAGTTTGCAGCATGAACACATAAGTATCCTGAAGCACTAGGGTAATGCTATGGATTTGGAGCTCATCATCATTTTGTAAATCTAAGGAAGATTGAAATCCACAGGTAGCCAGATAGCTCATTGTGTCTCTTACTATTCCCAGGGCTTTATCAGGGTGTCCACGGTCAGGGAAAAAGTCAGGGAAAAAAAATATTTTTTCAAGGTCAGGAAATTGTCAGGGAATTTTGAAATTGGTCAGGGAATTTTGAAATTTTAGCAAAGTCAGGGAAAAGTCAGGGAATTTTGAAAAAAATATGTTCATGAATGATGAAAAATATCAAAACTAAAGGCTAAGGCAGTATTTCTTCATGTTTGGCTTTTACCTTGATAATAATAATTATAATTATAATAATTATAATAACAATAATGTCTTGTCGTCTTCTTAAGTATTGCATTTGGTAAATTATTCTTTGAGAAGAAACTAAAGGGTGGTAAGGGTTGGCTATAGAGAAGGAGGAGTCCAACAGATCTCTTTGTATTTGGACATGCATTTCATAAGCTCACCTGAGCTGAAGGCCATGTCTGCCAATGCTCCGTCGTCTGTTCACATTTTCAAATAAGTATATCTATAAAGCAAATAGGCCAATCATGATTAAATTTCATGTGAAGCTTTATCAGGTAGGGGGAAAAGAAGCAAAATGTTTTGGGGCAGAGATAGATGGAAACTCTTGTTGCCATGGCCATATCTCCCATACACTTACAATGGGAAAAAAACATAAAAAAATCTTCTACTCTGAAACCACAATGCCCAGAGCTTAGATATTTTTAATATGTAGCAACGTCAATTGGTCCCCTACATAAATTCTGCCAATCATACCCCTGTGGTCCAAATTGGCCACACCCTGGGGCTCTTTAGCTTCCATATATTTATTATGGAAAAAAAGTCTTCTTCTCCAAAACCATAAAACTGATAGCTAAGATATTTAGCATGTATCAGTGTAAAATGATCACCTGCATAAATCCTGCCAATCATGCCCGTGGGGTCAGAATTGGCCACACCCTGGGGCTCAGAAGCTTCCATAGACTTACAATGGAAAAACATTTAAAACTTTTCAAGGTCAAGAGCTAAGATATTTAGAATGTAGCAGGGCCAGGTGGTCCCTTACATAAATCCTGCCGATCATGCCCCTGGGGGTTCAAATTGGCGACGCTCCTGGGCTCCTTAGCTCTCATAGATTTATAAAGGAAAAAAGGCTTAAAAAATTCTTCTCTGATACCATAAAGCCCATAGCTTAGATATTTACTATGTAGCCACGTGAAATAGTCAGCTACATAAATCCTGCCAACCATGCCTCTGGGTCAAAAGTGGCCGCACCTCTGGGCTCATTAACTCCCATAAATTAAAAATTGAAAACACTTTGAGATCATAAGACCCAGATCTTAGATATTTAGTATGTAGCAACGCCAACTAACATAAATCCAACATAAATCCTGCCAATCATGCCCCTGGGATCCAAAATAGCCATGCTCCAGGGCTCATTAGCTCCCATGGACATGTAATGGAAAAAACTTCAAAATTCTTCTCTGAAACCATAAGGCTTGGATATTTCATATGTAACAATGCTAATTGTTCATCTATATAAATCCTACCAATCATGCCCCTGGGCTCCAAGTTGGCTACTCCCCAGGGCTCATTAGCTCCCACTTGACTTATCATAATAAAAAAAAAACACTTTAAAAATCTTCTTCTCTGAAACCATAAGGCCCAGAGCTTAGATATTCAGTATGTAATCCTACCAACCATGCACCCAGGGTCCAAATTGACTATGCCATGGGGCCCATTAGCTCCTATAGAGGCCTCTGTGGTGTAATGGTTATGCAACCCGCCTGATAAACAAAGGATGGCAGGATAGATCCAGGGCTTCTCCAGACTTCCAGATGAGTCTTTAAACTGAGGTTCTGTCTCGGTATCACCTTAGCTGTTGGTGGAATGTAAAAGTAAAACACATTCACTCATAAGCTCCTGTAAACTAATAATATGAAAAATTGAGAAATCATCTTCTGAATCTATAAGGCCCTGAGATTAGATATTTAGTATTGTTGCAACATCAGTTGGTCATCAGCATAAATCCTGCCAGCCCTATGGCATCCAAACTGGAGTCTACCCTTGGCTCATTATCTCCCACTGATTTATAATTGGAAGAACTTCAAAAACTCTTCTGCCGTGAAACCATGAGACAAACAGCTTTCTAAATTGTTCCTCAGGTGAGGGGTAAGGCTCATTGAGCCTCTTGTTTCAAGGATTTCATCCTACAATACAAATGACTTACGTAATTACATGTACATATATGTGTTTAGAAAAAAGAAAACTAGAAAATAAATATAAAGGGAAAATACAAACATAAAAAAAAACAAAAAAAAACAAAGCAAAGAAAAACATATTTAAAGAGTAAGACAATTACAGCTGGTATTGTAAAAGGAGGGAAGGGTTTGCTGTAGGGGAGGAGGAGGCCAACATATGTTAGAACTTAATGCACAAAATATCAAAAATGTTGGTCAGGGAAATTTGATTTTAGTCAGGGAAAAGTCAGGGAAATGTCAGGGAATTTTGCTTTACTCAAATTGTGGACACCCTGTTTATTCTACACCTTGAGTGTTTGTGAAAAGTTTTAATTGCTTGGCCGGACGAGAAGCGCTTTTTCCCAACCGAGAAGCTCCGTTAAATGCTCCGGTAACTCGTGGGACCAATTGCGGTGCTGGATTTTACCGGCTAACCTTTACATAGAAACGTAGAGATGAACCATTTAATATTGCAATACGTCAAGCTCCTGTGGTTCCAGCCTCTCTACAGTAAAGCAAACACTTCGTGTGTTTGCTATTAATACAGAAGATTAGCAATAGGAGTGTAACAATGCATCAGACTATAGATGGATTGCAATAGGCACTGGGCCGATAGTACTACATCGATGGTAAAGTTAAACATCGATGACTATCGCCGATAGTGTTTTGAACTATCGATAGTTATACCCCCGGTATACGAAGTATACTATGGGGTGTATAATTTTCGTCTTGCCGTTAGTCCGTCCGTCTGTCCGTCCGTTAACATTTTGGTTAAAGTTTTGCGTCAAAGTTTCTAGGAGATTGTATCTTCTGAACCCTTTGATAGATTTAGTTGATACTTACACTGAAGTTACATACTGGTCTAAATATTTCATTGACGCATGTCCCCCGCCCCCCCACAGTGACCTTGATGTCAAGGTCACAGACTTTGAAATTTTACATTTGGTTAAAGTTTTGCGTCAAAGTTTCTGAGAGATTGTATCTTCTGAACCCTTTGATAGATTTAATTGATACTTACACTGAAGTTACATACTGGTCTAAAGATTTCATTGATGCATGTCCCACCCCCACAGTGACCTTGATGTCAAGGTCATGGACTTAGAAATTTTACATTTGGTTAAAGTTTTGCGTCAAATTTTCTGAGAGATTGTATCTTCTGAACCCTTTAATAGATTTAGTTGATACTTACACTGAAGTTACATACTGGTCTTAAGATTTCATTGATGCATGTCCCACCCCCCACAGTGACCTTGAGGTCAAGGACACAGACTTTGAAATTTTACATTTGGTTAAAGTTTTATGACAAACTTTATAGATGCCTATTATGTTCCAAACTCTAAGACAAATTATTTGATACTTGCATCAATGTACCAGTCCTAACATTTTGTGATGTATGTCCCTTACCCCACCCGCGGTGACCTGGACCTCAAGGTCATGGACTTAGAAATTTTACATTTGGTTAAAGTTTTATGACAAAGTTTATTGATGCCTGTTTGTTCTAAACTCTAAGATAAATTCAATTCATTCTTGCATCGATGTTTCATACCAGTCAAGATTTCATTGATGCATAACCCACCCTGCTGCTTCAGTAACATTGATACCCCCACTCCTTCAATAACTTTGATGCCCTCACTCCCTTGGGCCATTTAGAAATTTTATGATTAGTTTAGCTTTTACAAGCACATTTATAGATTCTTATACAGTACGGCTCAGGTATAAGAACCAAAAAACTCTTTATTCCGAATCTCGGCATTTCGAGTACTTTCAAAAACACTCGGAATTGTTCCGAGTATATGTATATATTCGGCGGACACTCCTCGAAAACACTCGCAAGGTCCGCGGTACGCGAAATTTCGCGAAATTATTCCGAGTCGTAATATCGTACCTGGAGGCAATATTTTCTCGCGAAGTTACGCGGAAATACTCGGAGGAATTTGACGAAATACCTGGGCATTGGTTTTTGTTTATTTAGTGTTCTTTTACCATCATATAAATTTATATATAATTATAAGATAATAATTATCACTGATAGTTATTACAATGTAAACAATGTCAAAAGTCAACAAAGAGGTAATCATTAATTACCAGGGTGTGAAACTGCGAAGTGATTTCAAACAAAGGAATCAGTTGGGCAAGTCCGTAATTGAAAGCATGTTGAACATCATAAAATTACAGGAAAATCGGTCATTTTGAACTCAAAATTTCTCCATGTAATTTTGATATTTTCAAAAAAAGAAAATTATTTTGATATAATATAATCATTTGTCTTTCATTCTTTAATAATTTTAATGTGAAGTATTATCGGATAATTCAGAAACAAATAATCAAAGGTGATAACTGTCAGCGAAATTTTGACGGGTTTCGGCCGCCATTATTGGCTTCTTTTAAACTGCAAAATCGGTCATTTTGAACTCAAAATTTCTCCATGTAATTTTAAGATTTTCAAAAAAAGAAAATTATTTTGATATAATATAATCATTTGTCTTTCATTCTTTAATAATTTTAATGTGAAGTATTATCGGACAAATGAGAAACAAATAATCAAAGGTGATAGCTGTCAGCGAAATTTTGACGGGTTTCGGCCGCCATTATTGGCTTCTTTTAAACTGCAAAATCGGTCATTTTGAACTCAAAATTTCTCCATGTAATTTTAAGATTTTCAAAAAAAGAAAATTATTTTGATATAATATAATCATTTGTCTTCCATTCTTTAATAATTCTAATGTGAAGTATAATCGGAAAAATGAGAAACAAATAATCAAAGGTGATAACTGTCAGCGAAATTTCAAGGGATTTCGGCCGCCATTATTGGCGTCTTTTAAACTGCAAAATCGGTCATTTTGAACTCAAAATTTCTCCATGTAATTTTGATATTTTCAAAAAAAAGAAAATTATTTTGATATAGTATAATCATTTGTCTTTCATTCTTTAATAATTTAAATGTGAAATATTATCGGACAATTGAGAAACAAATAATCAAAGGTGATAACTGTCAGCGAAATTTTGACGGGTTTCGGCCGCCAGTATTGGCTTCTATTAAACTGCAAAATCGGTCATTTTGAACTCAAAATTTCTCCATGTAATTTTAAGATTTTCAAAAAAAGAAAATTATTTTGATATAATATAATCATTTGTCTTCCATTCTTTAATAATTCTAATGTGAAGTATAATCGGAAAAATGAGAAACAAATAATCAAAGGTGATAACTGTCAGCGAAATTTCAAGGGATTTCGGCCGCCATTATTGGCTTTTAAACTGCAAAATCGGTCATTTTGAACTCAAAATTTCTCCATGTAATTTTTATATTTTCAAAAAAAGAAAATTATTTTGATATAGTATAATCATTTGTCTTTCATTCTTTAATAATTTTAATGTAAAGTATTATCGGACAAGTGAGAAACAAATAATCAAAGTGATAACTGTCAGCGAAATTTTGACGGGTTTCGGCCGCCATTATTGACCTCTGATACGTCGCACCGGCTACACATGTTTAATTAAATTAATCACCACTCGCAAATACTCGCAAACACTCCAAATATCACAGGTAAGCTCTGAGGTCCGCGGAATTTCCTCGGAATATCGAGCGCATAACTTGGAGTAAAATATTTTCACTCGGAGTTGTTTACTCCAAACCATTCGGCGGAAAAACGCGGATTTAAAAAGTTGTCCGCGGAATGAAAAAGAAAAACGGTTCAAATACCTGAGCCGTACTGTAGCTTCTTGACATCTTCATTCATATTACATACAAGCTTGAAAGCTATATCAGAGTATGGCGCTGGCGGGGGGTATACGTGACCCACTGGTCGCTTTCTCTAGTTTCGATAGTTTTCTATATCACAAGTTTTTTAGATAATTCCCTGAGTTGTTTTCATTCTTGTACCCAGTCAAGCGTCAAACTGTATATTGTCCTAATTCTAATCCAATTGATCTCCCGTAACGGCTGCTTGTTGCGAGGTAAAGGCAATAAAATTACAGCCGTGATTTGGCGGTAGCCTACAGGTACACAGTGTTTATGCATCCTATTTGTTATGCATTATCCACTTTACATCCCATGTCGTTATAGAGTCAGCACGCTAAAAATTCCTTCATTGAACTGGATTTCTGAAGCACATTTCAACAGTAAACACTTTGATGTTTATTCCTTTCGAAATAATTGACACGGACGACCACGCATATTTTGATTAGGCTAATCTGCAAGCTGTCTGTTAGCCAGTGATAAGAAAAGCGATATTTAATGCGTGTTTACACAACGGTATTTCTTATCAAAGGGTGTTGCACACATTAGCACGTGAAGCATGGGAAGTAGAAGTAAAACAAAGATCAGGAATTGATACAATTAACTTACTCCACCCATAAAAGACACCAAAGGGAACGAAATACAAACACTAAGCGACCAGACCATAATGGAAACCTAAACAAAGGAAGGCCATAAGGACAGTTACTTTCCCACAAAATGGCCATATGGCCATCCAAAACCCAAAGTCACAAGTGATACACACAGTAAGTAACAAACAACAACATAAATAAATCGCCACAGAAGAGCCGCCTTGGAACGGTCAGTGGAAGATTTCCACTGGGGGGCTTAAATCGATTTTACGTGGCCACAATCCTCGCCCTTACTTCCGTCGCGATTTAGACAAATAATTTGTTCAGTCTGCATGAAGGCCTCCTAACTCATCAGTGCAACATCTCCGTGAACACAAAAATCAAAGAACCAGAGAGGTGAGACAACGGTGAGGACTCGACAGCAAGAAACCACTGAAATGCTGGAGCACAAGAAAACCAACAGTTAGACTCCGATGAGCCCGACCAGAGACAGAGCATCAGGCACCAACCAACGTTATCTCTCTAATTTTCAATAAGCCTTTCATTGGAGCCGTCATAGAATCTGAGGCCTGACCCACCGGCGTGCAATTAAAGAGGGAAGCAAAGTTGCCAACCGTGATTGGGTTAACTACCATGCATGCAGTCTGTCGTATAATATCCATGTTGTACCCAATCTTTTTATATCGAAGAATGATTTTACGAAATTGGGTGCTGAAGTCATTGCAGTTATATATTTTTCTGAATTTATATACTAAGTCACCATAAAATTCGGGTTCCGATAGACCTTGTTGCAGAAGAGATTTAAGTCCAATATTGAATTTTGAAATCAAATCAGAATGGCGTCTATAAAATTTTGAAAAGGCTTTGCGTAGTTTATGGTACCGATAACCCTGATTAAGGAGTTTAGCCGTTAATAATTTATTACGAGTGTTGAAGTCAGCTACATGACTACACACTCTAGCAAATCGAATTAATTGCGAAATATAAACGCCATAGGATGGCGCACGAGGAACATCACCATCCAAAAAAGGAAAATTTACAATCTCAAAATCAAAGTCATCGCGTTTATCATAAATTTTGCACGAAACAAATCCATCTACAATAGATAGATGTAAATCCAAAAACGGGGCCACGGTATCAGAAGAATTTGCTTTATTTAACTGAAGTTCTAGGGGGTAAATCTGACTGATCAAGCCATCAAAATAGGTATTATCAATATTTAATAAATCATCTAAATATCTAGAAGTAGAGCTAAAAGCTTCAATAATTTCAGATTGGTTATCAATGGAAAGCGACAAAATGAAGTCTCTTTCATAACAATACAAGAACAGATCAGCCACAAGAGGTGCGCAATTAGTATCCATCGGAATACCCACAATTTGTCTAAATAACTTAGTACCGAATCTAATATAAATATTGTCAAGTAGAAAGGTGAGGGCATCACACTCAGTGTTCAATCTAGGCTGCGCCATTGCGCCCTGGGCCCGCTTTTTACATGAGGGGCGCACTGGAGATCATTCAATGGGCCCGTTGGGCGCAACTGTAGAATTTAGTGACTGTTTCTTCTAGAGTTCATTTTTGCGATTTTCTCGCGATTTTTCGGCTGCCTGTTGCGTATTGTTGAGTTGATCAAAAACGCATGTTGCCCGATCAAAATAACTTAGAAAAATATTTTGTTTTATCTGTTTAACTAGTAACAATTCTTATTTTTGTAAACCCAAATCGACGTTTTGTTTACCAGGGATGCGGCCATGTTCGGTATACTTGTGTGCGCCGGGGGGCTTACCCCAAATTTGTGTGCGCCGTGCGGCTTACGCTAAATACCGGACTGAAATACCGCAATATACCGAGGCGGGCGCTATTTATTATAGAGTTCTTCTCTTCCAGCAATATTTTTAATGGCACTCATTCTAGATAAAACATGCATTTAGCACTTGAGAAAGACACTTTATCCAAATTATTTTGTACTGGTTAAATGAGGTAATGAGCATATGTGACCAACTCAGTATTAGAAGATGGATAGATAAACTAACTAAATAGATTTTGTCTGTGCTGTTAAACTTGTTTTGTGTCCATTTTTATCATGCAGCTAAAACCTTAAGATAAATCTGGCAACTTTATATAGTATAATTTAAGGGCCCCCTTAATATCCAAATGGCCCCCTTTTCCAAGGCCTGTGGGCCCAGAGGGCCCCCAAACCCCAAATCCTGGATTGAACACTGCACACACTTTCTGACATGACCAAAGTGTATAATTCTTATGCTCTTTAGAAGTGAAAAATGCATTTCTGACATTACATGCACATGTCACTACTGCTTCAAAAGGTGCAAAAAATTGTTCTGGTTGATGTTTTGGAGGATTCTTATATTGCCAATAGCAGACATAAAAAGAAATGAAATAAGTGTCGTCTTGCAAAGAACGTTTATAATTTGAGCATCAAATACATGTTTATAAAGCCGAGGAATTAATTTTATACCTTGGACACCGTGTATTCAAAACATATGCACATGGAAATACCGCACTAGAAAACAATTACAACTTCAACCTCATTATAACACACAACTCTGGCCGGTCCAATAAACGGACAGTGTTAGTTAACCGAATCGTGTTATAAACGCCGACCGCATTTGTCATGAACCAGTCTTTTCTACTGTCACACTGTAAACACAAGCCTCCGTTGCTATCGAAAAGTCTATATAATGTTCCGCATGACAAGGTGCGAAAATAAGTTCAAGTTATGTCTCTAATTTGCGTTTATCCCTCAATCATAAAATATAATCCACAATCAATGTGAAAAGGATTTAATCGCTCCTAAGATGATTAGCTATATCTAAAGGTATATACATGTATATATGCGTAATAAAAACGGACAATTCTACTGTCTCGTGAATGGTTATGTTTTGGCGCCAAATAGCAGACGCTTGGCGAGAAAAGTCCAACGCTTTAATTTGTGTGAACACATCTGTATGCTGTTGTTGGTGATTGACACAGAGCTTCCGGGGATAAGTCGGGAGTTGTTTCCGGGGTTTGGTCGGGAGCAGGGCGCAGTTTTCTATCCACCTCTATTCGCAACCGTTAAGCTATCGAGAAAATATTTTTTACTGGTTCCAAACAACGTTTTTTCATGAAAGAAATATGCCCCAATGTAATAAAACACTGACATTAAACACATGTGGGGTTGCTGGGATCAGATGACGTCATTTACCGATTGCTAGCAGAAAAAATGTAGCGGTGGTTTGTAGACGATGGATTTTATGGCGATTTGGATGGCAGAAACTTTTGATGTTTGCCTTGAACTTACTTGTAGGGAGGGTGTGAAAGTTTGGGCTTGTTTTGGATGGATGAGTCCTCGTCTTGTGGCTGGATCATTAAATTACAAACTAAGCTGCAATATTTATTCTCTTTCTCGCTAAGCTGACAATTTTGATCTTTTGAGTATGCCGGCTGCAGCTCGTGTTATTCATGCCTGTCAAGCTAAATGAGTTAATATAATTGTATCTTTAATTACTAATTAGATAAGCTATTATGACATGTCTGCAATTAACTTGAGAAAGGACCGTTATTGACCGTGACAACTACAGTATTTTCTACCGTACTACTGCACTTAAAGTCGGAGAGAAATAAAGTGTATTTTATTTTGATTAAGAAACTGATAGGACGTTCTCACTGTGAACTGATACATGTACTCTGCAACTTCTATTAAAAAGAGTCTCCAGGAGAATTTACACTTGAAGCAAAAAATGATGCTCCTGGGGAGCTGTTTCCTCTTGTAGGGGCAGGCAGAAAAGCAAACAGGAGTACACAACCGTTGTCCCTCTGTGTAAATTATCTTGTTTATTTCTTTTAAGCAGATAATACATACAGAAAAAAACAGTTGAAGGTTTGAATAGTTTTTATTTTCTTCTAAAACAAGAAATATCTTTCAGGCAATAGTATCGCGCTAGTATTGCAATAGTAGTCAGCAATAGTAATAGTATCGCAATGGTTCTTCCTGCAATGTCAATACTATCGCAATAGTCATTTTCTGACTATCGTTACATCCCTAATAGCAAAACATGTCATGAATGAAAATGGCTAAAGACAATAATAAAATGTTGATGAATACACCAGAATTCAACAGTACTGTTTTTTACTGCACAGTTTTATGAGGAGGTTTATACCACAACTTCTTTTTAACACTATTAATGGGGTCCAATGCAGAAACTGTGCTAGTTAAACAACTGTGTTTTTGTTCGTTTTGATTTTAAGGTTTAACATCCCTGTCAACACTGTAAACGTCATTTTGGAGACAGTGCTTCCAATTTGTGGGACTTTTACCCGACATTGAGATGAAATGACATCTCAAGCCCTGCCGCCCAATGAAACCAATAGAGTTTATAAGCATGGATGGGCCAACTCAAAACGCTTTGCCTGGGCAGGCTTTGGTCCTCTAAGCGGTTTACCATTACTCGTGTGTGGGTCGGTATCAGCTCTGCGTGGAAGCATCATGCAGCCAATATATTTCTTCAAGCCCCGATGGGCGTGGGCCGAAAACAACTGTGTTATAGCCAAACAAAAATGTATAGATTATGTAGAAAAATGACCATTTATGGTCATTTTTCTATTAATCTAAATATCTTTTTGGGATCCATCTTGAAACGGTGTTATATCCAAAACTGTGTTATAATGAACTGTGTTATAATGAACAGTGTTATGATGAGGTTCTGGTGTATATGTATAATTATTGTAATTATGCCCCCAACTTTGAAAAAGTTGGAGGGGCATATTGCTTCTGGTTCGTTCGTCCGTTCGTCCGTTCGTCCGTCCGTTACGCTTTTGATGCATAGCATAACTAAAGAACCGTGTATGCTAGGGTTTTGAAATTTCATATATGGATTCCTCATGGAAAATTAGCTGACGCGTATTTTTTTTCTCGTCCGGATTATGCCCCCTTCAAGAGTTATTGCCCTTTGAAATTTTTTTAATAAAATCTTGTCAGCAAGATTTCTCAAAAACTATTGGAGCTAGAGCCTTGAAAGTTGGTGATTATATTGGTGCTGATGAGAAGATGAACTGATTAACTTTTGACAAAATTCCGAAAAATACTTTGTGAGTTATGGCCCTTTGTCATTTTGGTAATTTGTGCCCATTGTAATGTATGCTAAAAGTGATGCATAGCATATCTTTAGAACCGTGTATGCTAGGGTTTTGAAATTTCATATATGGATTCCTCATGGAAAATTAGCTGACGCGCATTTTTTTTCTCGTCCGGATTATGCCCCTTTTAAGAGTTATTGCCCTTTGAAATTTTTTTAATAAAATCTTGTCAGCAAGATATCTAAAAAATTATTGGAGCTAGAGCCTTGAAAGTTTGTGAATAGATTGGTGGTGATGAGTAGATGAACTGATTAACTTTTGACGAAATTCCGAAAAATACTTTGTGAGTTATGGCCCTTTGTAATTTTGGTAATTTGTGCCCATTGTAATGTATGCTAAAAGTGATGCGTAGCATAACTTTAGAACCGTGTATTCTAGGGTTTTGAAATTTCATCTATGGATTCCTCATGGAAAATAAGCTGACGCATATTTTTTTTCTTGTCCGGATTATGCCCCTTTTAAGTGTTATTGCCCTTTGAAATTTTTTTAATAAAACTTTGTCAGCAAGATATCTCAAAAACTATTGGAGCTAGAGCCTTAAAAGTTGGTGAATAGATTGGTGGTGATGAGTTGATGAACTGATTAATTTTTGACAAAATTCCGAAAAATACTTCTTGAGTTATGGCCCTTTGTCATTTTGGTAATTTGTGCCCATTGTAATGTATGCTAAAAGTGATGCATAGCATATCTTTAGAACCGTGTATGCTAGGGTTTTGAAATTTCATATATGGATTCCTCATGGAAAATTAGCTGACGCGTATTTTTTTTCTTGTCCTGATTATGCCCCTTTTAAGAGTTATTGCCCTTTGAAATTTTTTTAATAAAATCTTGTCAGCAAGATATCTCAAAAACTATTGGAGCTAGAGCCTTGAAAGTTGGTGAATAGATTGGTGGTGATGAGTAGATGAACTGATTAACTTATGACAAAATTCGGAAAAATGCTTTGTGAGTTATGGCCCTTTGTCATTTTGGTAATTTGTGAAAAACTTTGTCATCGTTCTAGCGCCTACATTTCTTCACCAATTTCAATATAACTTCACACAAATGTTCCTTATAAAAAAATCTCGAGCGAGTTCGACTTTCAAGGTCATGACCTCAAGGTCAAGGTCACTGTGGCTATTTTTAGAAAAACTTTGTCATCGCTCTAGCACCTACATTTCTTCACCAATTTCAATATAACTTCACACAAATGTTCCTTATAAAAAAATCTCGAGCGAGTTCCACTTCAAGGTCATGACCTCAAGGTCAAGGTCACTTTGGCTATTTTTAGAAAAACTTTGTCATCGCTCTAGCGCCTACATTTCTTCACCAATTTCAATATAACTTCACACAAATGTTTCTTATGACAATATCTCAGCGAGTTCGACTTTCAAGGTCATGACCTCAAGGTCAAGGTCACTGTGGCTATTTTAAGAAAAACTTTGTCATCACTCTAGCGCCTACATTTCTTCACTGATTTCAATATAACTTCACACAAATGTGCCTTATGACAATATCTTGAGCGAGGTCGACTTTCAAGGTCATGACAACAAGGTCAAGGTCACTGTGGCTACTTTTAGAAAAACTTTGTCATTGCTCTAGCGCCTACATTTCTTCACTGATTTAAATATAACTTCACACAAATGTTCCTTATGACAATATCTCGAGTGTGTTCGACTTTCAGGGTCATGACATCAAGGTCAAGGTCACTGTGGCTATTTTTAGAAAAACTTTGTCATTGCTCTAGCGCCTACATTTCTTCACTGATTTCAATATAACTTCACACAAATGTTCCTTATGACAATATCTCTAGTGAGTTCCACTTTCAAGGTCAAGGTCACTGTGGCTATTTTTAGAAAAACTTTGTCAATGCTCTAGCACTTACATTTCTTCACCGATTTCAATATAACTTCACACAAATGTTCCTTATGACAATATCTCAAGCCATTTCAACTTTCAAGGTCAAGGTCACAATGGCTATTTTTAGAAAAACTTTGTCATCGCTCCAGCGCCTACATTTCTTCACCGATTTTAATATAACTTCACACAAATGATCCTTATGACAATACCTCCAAAGAGTTCGACTTTCAAGGTCAAGGCCACTGTGGCTATTTTTAGAAAAACTTTTCATTGCTGTAGCGCTTACATTTTTTCATCAATTTCAAAATTGATTAACACAAATGTTCCTTATGACAATATCTGTAGCGAGTTCCACTTTCAAGGTCAAGGTCACTGTGGCTATTTTTAGAAAAACTTTGTCAATGCTCTAGCGCTTACATTTCTTCACCAATTTCAATATAACTTCACACAAATGTTCCTTAAGACAATATCTCGAGTGATTTTGACTTTCAAGGTCAAGGACACTGTGGCTAATTTTAGAAAAACTTTGTCATCGCACTAGCGACTACATTTCTTCACTGATTTCAATATAACTTCACACAAATGTTCCTTATGACAATACCTCGAGTGAGTTTGACTTTCAAGGTCAAGGTGACTGTGGCTATTTTTAGAAAAACTTTGACATGGCTCTAGCGCTTACATTTCTTCACCGATTTCAGTATAACTTCACACAAATGTTCCTTATGACAATATCTCGAACTATTTCGACTTTCAAGGTCAAGGTCACTGTGGCTATTTTAAGAAAATCTTTGTCATCGCTCTAGTGCCTACATTTATTGATGGATGTTAATAGAACTTCACACAAATGTTTCTTATGGTAATATCTCGAGTTGCTTTGACTTTCAAGGTCATGACCTCAAGGTCAAGGTCACTATGGCTATTTTTAGAAAAACTTTGTCATTGCTCTACCGCCTACATTTATGATTTTAATCTATCTTCACACAAAAGATGTTTATGATAATATCTTGAGCAAGATCTACTTCGCGGCCATGGCCTCAAGTCAAGGTCCCTATGACTATTTTTAGAGAAATATTGTCATCACTCTAGAACCTACATTTATGGATGGATTTTTAAACAAACTTCACATAAATGTTGCACATGATAATATCTCAAGCAAGTTGGACTTTTGCCATTTCAGTGTTTTCCACACACGAAGTTGTCTTGTGCGAGGGGATTTGTATCGCATGCGATGCCTTGTTGTCTTCGTGAATTATTGCGACCACCCTGACATTCACCATTTCTCGAAAACTATTAAAGCTTTTTAAATTATAATTGGTACAAATTTGCATCTAGGAATTGCAACAGCAATGCAAGCATCCATGTTTGACTTTTACCCATATTTCATGGTTCACTGACTTTGTGAATTATTGCGACCACCCTTACTTTCTATCTAATGTAAGAGTCCATTTCTCAAGATCTATTAGAGCTTCATTAATTGTATTTGGTACAAACTTGCATTTAGGAATTGAAATTTCCATGCAAGTATCCATTTCTGACCTTGACCTACATTTTATGGTTCACTGACTTTGTAAAATAGTGTGACAACCCTAACTTTCACCCTGATGTAAGAGTCTGTTTTTAAGAGTTTCATTGATGATACTTGGTACATGCTTGCAACTAGGAGTGAAATTTTTATGCAGGTATCCATGTTTGACCTTGACCTAGATTTCATGGTTTGGAGACTTTGCGCCCCCACAGGCGAGACATAGCCTTCGGGGGAATTCTTGTTGTATGTTTTTGAGTCTTTAACAATATTTGTTGAATATTTTGCCATCTAAGGACAAGCAAAGGTTGGGGGCATTGTGTTTTACAAACACCATTTCTAGTTTTGTTTGCTTTCAGAACCAGGGATATGCTTTTGTGAGGAAAACATCTGTTTTATAAGATGGCTTCAGAATTTATTTTGGACCCAGTCACATCCTCGGAAAACTCCCCTGTTCACAGGCAAACAGAGGGTCGTAAGTCATGGGCAGAGCTACGGGATGTTGTACGCGAGACAAGAAAACTCATAAGTTCGCTAGCCAGTAGAATTCCATCATGTTTTAAATTCAGAACGGAAGAAACTCCAGAAGGGAAAATAACAAGATTGTATTTTCTCGGTATCCCACCGAAACAGCGAGAAAACACTCTTCTGTATGTTAACGTACCGACGTCTCCTATGAGTATCACTCCTACGCTAGCATGGTGTCAGTTACTCGGAACATTTCAGGTGGCACTGCCTCTTGGTCAGATGTCTAAGGAGGAACAGCTGTTAAGGGAACGTAAAAGAATGGGGAAATATGGAATAACATCGTATGAACTCATTGAAAAGGAGGGAAAGTTTGTGTTTCCAGCATGTAATTCATTGTTTATGTGTACGGATAGTAATTTAAAGGTGAGTATTTGAGCTATGGTACTTTTCACATACATGTGCATTTCCTTGTCCACGTCCATTGGGGCTTGGAGAAATAGAATGGGTTGCATGGTGCTTCTGCGCAGAGCTGAAACCAACAGAACTTGAGTACTGGTAAACAGCTTAGGTCTAAGCCTGCCCAGAAAAGGTGATGAGAGTGGGATCGCTCCTTAAACCCTACTAGCTTCTATGGACAGTGGGGTTAGAGATGTCATTTCATCTCAATGTTGGGTAAAAGTCCCACAAAATAGGAAGCAATGTATCCAAAATGACCTAAATAGTGTTGACAACTTGACAGAGACATAAAACCTCCACTCAAACAAACCAACCAAACATGTGCATTTCCACAGTCTTACCAGAGCCTTTGATGCTTACAGACAGGTAGAACCATGTCTCTAGCCCTGTTAGTTGACTGTGCATGACCTCAGGAGCAAATTCTTTACTTTAAGAGTTGGCCCCTATTGACTTGGGAGACAAAAATACTTTGGCAGGAAGTGCCTCCCCTTAAGGTGTTCCAATTCCCCTTAAATACAGTTAATACTTGTAATTTCAAACATTAATATATCTCAGAATACTGTTTAAACCTTTTTGTACCAAATGTAATCATCCTCCTTATATAAAGCAGGAGTCCATTTCAAAATTTTGGGGTGTCAGGTTGTGTTTTCTTCAAAATCTACTTGGAAATTGGCTGAACGTTTTGCAAACAGTGTAGGCCCTGATCAGACACCACATTCTGCAAAAGAAGGTCAGCTTGGATTTCTCTGGGTACTCCGGTTCTCACCTACCTAGCTGCCTTCCATTAACAACTGGCTGTATACATGTAGTAAAGAAATAATTTTGTAAGGGCCAATAAACAGAATCAGAATTGAATTTAACCCTTAAGATGTCAAGAAAAACTATGCCTGAAAATATTGTCTGTTTCTGTTGTCTGCTGAATCTTCTTGTAAACTCTCCAAACATATTTTTGCATACATGTATAGACAAACCGTGTGGATCCTGATCAGACTATTCCTTTACAGTGTGGATCTGATCAGACTGCTCCCTGATCAGGATCCACACTGTTCCTACTAGAGGAGCAGTCCAATGAGGGTCCATGCTGTTTATACCAATGACTTCTAGTGAGTGAGGATTTGAGTTTTACATCCCACCAACAGCTAAGGTCAAATAGAGATGGGACCTCAGTTGAAAGACTCATCCGAAAGTCTGGAGAAGCCCAGGATCGATCCTGCAACTCCTTGTTTACAAGGCGAGTAGCGTAACCACTACACCACAGAGGCTTCTGAACCAATGACTTCTAAAGTACATTTTGTAACCGTTAGACAACAAAGCAGATGAAAGTTGTTGTGATCAGCATCTTATCCCGCTTTATCATATGACGTCGTCGATAAGCAGTTGATAACGTCGTGTAATAAAAGTCTTATGACCACATGTATAATAACACTTTGGCAGGATTAAATAAGGTCGTGATGACGTCCATGTCAATAATGCCTTTTTTGTCAAAAAATATCAAATGCAAAGGTGTTAAAATTCAATTTAAAGTGGTCATATGATAAACAGAATCTTACACTCGTGATCATTTCATATAGAATTTATGAAACTCGCCAAAGGCTTGTTTCATAAATATCATGAAATGACCACTCATCCAAGATCCTCTTTGTTCACAACAACCCTAACCTTTGCAAACAGTGTAGATCCAGATCAGATGGCTTCTGAAGAAGCCATCTGATCAGGATCTACACTGTTTGATATTCAGTTTGTGAATTTTTAGGAATAAATTACATCAAGTAATAGCCGGCCTCGGTAGCTCGGTCTGATATGCGTCTGACTGGTGATCACGAGGACTTGGGTTCGATACCTGCCAAGGTTGGCAACATTCTTTCTCGGAGATTGATCATGAAATCTTTTCTATGGTCATTCTCACCCTTCCACTGATTCAAGAAGGGCAGTCATCAGTTTCTGGCGAAAGAATGTGCACTGTACTGGTTAACGGCTTACTTAAAAGCCTGCCCAGGAAAAGTGTGGATAAGTAAACTGACCAGCTAAAAATGACCTTAATAGTATTGACTGGGCCGTTAAACTCCAATACAAACAAAACATCAAGTAATCTGATTGGTTCAAAGTTAAAAATGGGTGTGGCTAAATCAATTATGTAGCATGATGAGGGTTAACCCTTGTCCTGCTGAGCCCGGATATGCCTTACCTTTCAAACAATGTAGATCCAGATCAGATGGCGTCTGACGATGCCATCTGATCAGGATCTACAGTGTTTGCCATTCAGATTGTGAATTTGTTGCAATAATTTGCATCAAGTAATCTGATTGGTCAGTAATGGGTGTGGCATATTTGAATATTCAGCAGGACAAGGGTTAAGAGTGAAAAAAAAAATTCTCGAACTTCCTCTTCATGCATCTGAACAAATAAAAAGACAGTTGCAGACCCTATGAGTTCAAGAATTGGTTGCAATCAGGGGAATGTTTTTTTTTCCAGAGTGAGGAACAAATATTTCCTTATACCATAGATACAAGTCAAGAAGGAGCTAGAATGGATCCCCAGGTGTGTCCAAACAACTCTAATCTTCTAGCGTTTGTCTGTTGTAATGATCTTTGGGTGGTGAACACGAGGACTTGCCAAGAAGTGAGACTAACACATTCACATAAAGGTAATACGGTTATCATTGCCACACCTCCTCCCCCACCTCCTCCCCCACTTCTGCCACCCTGTCAAGTGTGTAAAAGAGATGGGTTATTAGATACATATACCCGAACTGTAACTCATTACAATAACACACCCATGCAACATAGTGCATTTTTTCACATCTCCAAAATGGCTACTTTTCTGATAAAAATCTTTGATATTTTTCTTATTTATACTGCAAATATAGAATTTGGGTGCTCGTTAGAATCGCCTCATTGAGGCAGTTTTTATGAGTACCCAGAGTCTATGTGTTGGAGCAGAAATAAGAAAAATAAAGTTCACCCCCGTAAATCCCAATTTTCTCTATATAAAGTGGTGTTTAGTGAGGTGTTAATTTCATGGACTCATGGACTCGTTCACGTGATGTTTAAAAAAAAAACAAAAAAAAACAACAACAAACAAACAAAAATAAAAACACAAAAAAACCAACTACTAAATATATGTACATGAAAAGCAAATTTCATTGCCCACCAAGAGGACTTTCTGCCTAAATTTGTGACTCATTGATTTAGGAAATTTAAGATGCCTAATTTTAAGATAAAATGTCAAAGTCCCCAGGGTAATCCCAACATCCCAACTCTGGGAGAAACATTGATAGATGTATAAAAGTTTACATTGAGACGATGTTGTGAGGAATGTATAGATCTTTAGAGTCCGGGAGATTAAAGAAGCTTCTTTAACCCTTATCTTTGCTGTTCACGCCAACCCCTATCTTTGCTGTTCATGCCAACCCCTATCTTTGCTGTTGACACCATTCCCTATCTTTGCTGTTCACCCCAACCGCTATCTTTGCTGTTCATGTCAACCCCTATCTTTGCTATTCAAGCCAACCCCTATCTTTGCTGTTCATGCCAACCCCTATCTTTGCTGTTGACGCCAACCCCTATCTTTGCTGTTGACGCCAACCGCTATCTTTGCTGTTCATGCCAACCCCTATCTTTGCTGTTGACGCCAACCCCTATCTTTGCTGTTGACGCCAACCGCTATCTTTGCTGTTCATGCCAACCCCTATCTAGGCTATCTTTGCTGTTGACGCCAACCCCTATCTTTGCTGTTCACGCCAACCTCTATCTTTGCTGTTGACGCCAACCCCTATCTTTGCTGTTCATGCCAACCCCTATCTTTGCTGTTCACGCCAACCCCTATCTTTGCTGTTCATGCCAACCCCTATCTTTGCTGTTCATGCCAACCCCTATCTTTGCTGTTCACGCCAACCCCTGTCTTTGCTGTTCACGCCACCCCTATCGTTGCTGTTCATGCCAACCACTATCTTTGCTGTTGACGCCAACCCCTATCTTTGCTGTTCATGCCAACCCCTGTCTTTGCTGTTCATGCCAACCCCTATCTTTGCTGTTCATGCCAACCCCTGTCTTTGCTGTTCACGCCACCCCTATCTTTGCTGTTCATGCCAACCCCTATCTTTGCTGTTGACGCCAACCCCTATCTTTGCTGTTCACGCCAACCCCTGTCTTTGCTGTTCACGCCACCCCTATCGTTGCTGTTCATGCCAACCACTATCTTTGCTGTTGACGCCAACCCCTATCTTTGCTGTTCACGCCAACCCCTGTCTTTGCTGTTCACGCCACCCCTATCGTTGCTGTTCATGCCAACCACTATCTTTGCTGTTGACGCCAACCCCTATCTTTGCTGTTCACGCCAACCCCTATCTTTGCTGTTCATGCCAACCCCTATCTTTGCTGTTCATGCAAACCCCTATCTTTGCTGTTCATGCCAACCCCTATCTTTGCTGTTGACGCCAACCCCTATCTTTGCTGTTCACGCCAACCCCTATCTTTGCTGTTCATCCCAACCCCTATCTTTGATGTTGACGCCAACCCCTATCTTTGCTGGTCAAGCCAACCCCTATCTTTGCTGTTGACGCCAACCCCTATCTTTGCTGTTCACACCAACCGCTATCATTGCTGTTCATGCCAACCCCTATCTTTGCTGCTCACGCCAACCCCTATCTTTGCTGTTCACGCCAACCCCTATCTTTGCTGTTCACGCCAACCCCTATCTTTGCTGTTCATGCCAACCTCTATCTTTGCTGTTCATGCCAACCCCTATCTTTGCTGTTCATGCCAACCCCTCCGCCCCCGCCCATAGGGGCTTGAAGAAATACATGGGCTGCATGATGCTTCCACGAAGAGCTGAATCCGGCCCGCACACTAGTACTGGTAAACCGCTTAGAGGATCTAAGCCTGTCCAGGAACCGCGGTGCGAGGCGGACCGTCCATGCTAATAAACCCTATTGGTTTCATTGGGCGACAGGGCTTGAGATGTCATTTCATCTCAATGTCGGGTAAAAGTCCCACAAAATTGGAAGCAACGTCTTCAAAATGACCTTAACAGTGTTGACGGGGACGTTAAACCTCAAATCAAACAAACAAAATCACGCCAACCCCTATCTTTGCTGTTCATGCCAACTGCTATCTTTGCTGTTCATGCCAACCACTATCTTTGCTGTTCACGCCAACCCCTATCTTTGCTGTTCACGCCAACCCTATCTTTGCTGTTCACGCCAACCGCTATCTGTGCTGTTCATGCCAACCGCTATCTTTGCTGTTCACGCCAACCCCTATCTTTGCTGTTCATGCCAACCCCTATCTTTGCTGTTCATGCCAACAGCTACATGTATCTTTGCTGTTCATGCCAACCCCCTGTCTTTGCTTTTCATGCCAACCCATATCTTTGCTGTTCACGCCAACCCCTATCTTTGCTGTTCACGCCAACCCCTATCTTTGCAAAAAGTGTAGATCCAGATCAGATGGCTTCTGAAGAAGCCATCTGATCAGGATCTACACTGTTTGACATTCAGTTTATGAATTTGTAGGAATAAATTTCAGTAATCTGATTGGTTCAAAGTCAGAGATGGGAGAGGCTAAATTGAATATTCAGCAGGATAAGGGTTAAAAAGTATTTCTACCATTTAGATAGGGGTCTCCTTTTACAGTAATTTATTTGCTCTCCTTTTTTGGAGAGTAGACCTCGAATAGTAGACACCCACTATCGGAGAAGCTATGTTTACAGTAGAGCAAAAGGGAAGTCACTGTAGATTAGTTGCCTTCCTTGAAATATAGGTTTTTGTTTGATTTGATGTTAAGCGTCCCCATCAACACTATAAAGGTCATTTTGGAGATGTTGCTTCCAATTTTGTGGGACTTTTACTCGACACTGAGATGAAATGACATCTCCAGCCCTGTGGCCAAATGAAACCAATAGGGGTTATAAGCATGGACTCATGCCGCTTTGCCTGGGCAGGCTTAGATCCTCTAAGCGGTTTACCAGTCCTCGTGTGTGGTCGGATTCAGCTCTGCATGGAAGCATCATGCAGCCCATTTATTTCTTCAAGTCCCAATGGGCGGGGGCCTGTTGACTTTTTTCCTGCTGAATAAATTAACTTTGCCACCTCCATTTCTGACTATAAGCTAATCACAATACTTGAAATAATGTTTCATTCAAATTTGCTAACTAATTGGCAAACAGTGTAGATCCTGATAAGATGGCTTCTTCAGAAGTTATCTAATCTGGATCTACAGTTTGAAAAGATAGGGGAGTCATGTTCAGCGGGATAAGTTTATAAGAATCTTATATGGGTGTGAGGGGTGGATATAAAAATCAGTCCCGAGGGTCACTGTCCGGCATCATGAGGCTTGCCAAGTGATGCCGGACAGGGATCCCGAGGGATGGATTTTTCTATCTACCCCTCACACCCATATAGGATTCTTTTTCTTGCATACCGTCCATTTCTCAGCGCAGATTTTTAATGCTGGAGTCACTTTGGTTACCGATGTCCGCCAAATTGTGATGACACCACAGGAATGTTCAGTGACTCATGTAACGCGCTATGACATCAACCTTAACAATGGCACATATGAGGTCGTATTCAACCAGTGCATTTATCAAACATGCGAGAATATTTGATTCAGGGTAAGAACACCATGGTTAGAACAGAATTTCTTTCCCAAGCTAAAATTATGGACTTCCTTCTCTGGTGTGCAAGAATAAAATATCTATTAGACACTACAGTATATTTTTTCTTTGTTTCAAGGTGATGAGAGTTTAGCTTCTGACCCGGTCAGCTCCGGGGTACCATCTTTTGTTGTTCAAGAGGAGTTTGACAGATATACTGGCTATTGGTGGGAACCAGCTGGTTGTCAGAGTATTGATACTGGCTCCATGCTGGGTGAGAAGTGTTACAGAATATTATATGAAGAAGTGGATGAAGGCGGGGTAGAAATTTTGCAGGTAAGATATTCATGTTACTTGTGAAATAATGACTTTTTGAAGCAGCTGGCCCAGGAAAGTGGTTGAAACATAATTGGGTCAGTTGTTTGGCAATCATATTACTAAGCACAGAAGCTTTAAGTTGTTGATGTGCATGTGACTACAATATAGTTCAGATATATCGCGGTAGTCGGGGGTCCATAGCCCGAAAACCGCGATGTGGTCGGAGTGCGATATAAGTCGCGGTAGTTTGCCGAGATGCCAATACAAGTCGCGGTGATAGTTTGGTGAGATACCGTTTATCAATCCACACTAACGGCTGTCAGAAATGCTATCGGCCGTATTTCACCATTAAAGTAGGTTCAGAATTACTCAGTGACAGAACAAACAAAGGGGACTATGTCTACCAATTAACTTACATTCGAGAACAGCTGAAAATCTGCGTCTGAAAACATGTGATTGCTAAAATGTCAAAATAGGAGGCCATTTTGGATTTACGGGTTCCCCTGGTTGTCTGTAACCGTGGCGGCCAAGGGGCGCAACTACCATAAGCGCTAAGCACTAAAGCAATTCTAGTTGTTTCCCTTGGCTTGCCAGATCTCAGAATCATTAAAAGTTGCGATTGGAAAAAAATTATTTAACATCTACCACGGGCCGAAAAACTATACAACAACAAAACTATCATTTTATTGTGTTTTGATTTCGGGCAAGTGTAAAAAAAAATCGTCTACAACTGTCAGTCTTTTTGAGTCCTTAAATACAGTAAAACTAGACCAGTAAGTAAATCGCAATAATTGCTGCACTGTCAATTGAGAGACAAACCATCTGTGTATTTATTACGGTTCAGGTATGACACAATTGTTAATCCCTGTCATATAATTGGGGCACCCTGCGGTGCGTGTCAATAAGGTGTGAAAATATGGTCAAGTTATGTCTCTAATTGGCGTTTATCCTCCAATCATAAAATTTAATCCACAATTAATGTGAAAATGATTTAATCGCTCCTCAGACAAATAGCTACATCTAACGGTAGATCTTTGCATAATAAAAACGGACTTTTCTGTGATCTCGTGAATGGTTATGTTTTGGCGCCAAATAGCAGATGCTGGGCGGGAAAAGTCAAACGCTGTTGGCGCCTGGTTTAACCTGGTTTTAAATAAATTTTAACAACTTAAAACTCTATTTTTTTTTAATTTTTAATTTTTAAGGAAAAAAAAAAACGTGATCCACGGCGCAACCCCGATAGATTGGACATCGCGGAATATCAGAACGCGGTATATTGGAGCTATACTGTATCACTGATTTGTATGAAAAGGTGATATTCTTATTGTTGTGACACCATTGTGCTGAGAAAAAGAAAGCTTGTTGTAAAACAGTAACTTGGCTCATGTGCTAGGACGTTGTAAACAGTTAAGACCCAGATCAGATGCTGCAGAATGCACTTTATCATTTATCCCCTATATTAATTGCATTGAAACATACTGACCTGATAAAGATATGCTATCTCAGGACAAGTGAGCTTTATCAGGTCAGCATGACATTCCACTTCTATGAACTTGAGCACTGAAAAAAATTGGCAAAACTGTAAATATGTAAGAGTGTACAAGGGGATTAACTGATCAATAGAATACCAGATTCGAGTCATTTGATATCAAGTTTATCAGGCTTGTCTTTGAGAATTCAGGTAGAATAGCAAGGCGAGCCTCGATTCTACAAGCATTCTCAAAGCTGAGCCTGATAAACTTGATATCAAATGACATGAACCAGGTATTCTCTATTCAGAAACGCTGTTTGCTCAAAGTACAGGAAAGATTGTGTCCTCTTTCCAACCTAAATGGAATGTTGTGTATACTCATTAGAATTGCCTCATGGAGGCGATTCTAATGAGTACACACAACATACCAAATCAAGATAAAATTGATAAAATGTTCATAATATGGGTATCTAGAGATATGGGAGTGATTTTCTAGGGCCTCAAAACTAGGGCTGGCCAATCTGAGCTGAAAAGTTATAAACCGATTATCAGTCCTGCTACATCGTGATCAATAATCAGTTAATAATCACTAAAGATTTGGTCATAATTTTACCTGACTGGCTTTCTATCTCAGCATCACTCTAACAATATGTTGAACTTTACCAAATGCATTTAATGCCCCCGCCCATAGGGGCTTGAAGAAATATATGGGCTGCATGATGCTTCCACGCATAGCTGAAACCGACCCGCACACAAGTACTGTTAAACGCTTAGAGGATCTAAGCCTGCCCAGGCAAAGCGGCGCAAGTCGGCCCGTCCATGCTTATAAACCCTATTGGTTTCATTGTGCATCTGGGCTTGAGATGTCATTTCATCTCAATGTCGGGTAAAAGTCCCACAAAATTGGAAGCAACGTCTCCAAAATGAACTATACAGTGTAAACCTCAAATCAAACAAACAAACAAAACCTGTCTGGCTTTCCGTCTCAGCATCACTCTTACCATATGTTGAACTTTACCATATGCGTTTGAACAGACAGGCTTGAGCAAACAGTGAAGACCCAGATGAGACCCCACAGAATGCGGCGTCTCATCAGGGTCTGCACTGTTTGCCACTCATCCAGCTATTTTAGGCACAAATTTGGGCAGTAAATTGTACCTACCAAATAATCGATTACAAGCAAATCTGTAATGATAATCATTTTTCTGGAATTTATTGATCGATTAATCGACTGTCAGATCAATCATGTCAGCCTTACTCAAGACAAGTGTGAATTCGAATTACCGTAGTCATGGTAATCAAGATATCCTTATTCGAGTTATTGAAGTTCTACTGTTACATGGCCCTCTTGTGTTTTATAAAGACAGTGTTTGTTATGCCCCCGCCATTCGAAGAATGGTGGAAAGGGCATATAGCGTTGCCCATGTCCGTCCGTCCGTCCGTTCGTCCGTCCGTCCGTCCGTGCGTCCGTCCGTGCGTCCGAAACTTAAACGCAATCAATAACTTCCTTATTTCTTGATGGATTTTAAAATTACTCGGCAGAAATGTTAACCATCATGAGTCGATGTGTCACGTGCAAAACCCAGGTCCGTACCTCCAAGGTCAAGGTCATACTTGGAGGTCAAAGGTCAAAAAAAGGGTCCGAAACTTAAACGCAGTCAATAACTTTCTTATTTCTGGATGGATTTTGAAATTACTTTGTAGAAATGTTAACCATCATGAGTCGATGTGTCACATGCAAAATCCAGGTCCGTACCTCCAAGGTCAAGGTCATACTTGGAGGTCAAAGGTCAAAAAAAGGGTCCGAAACTTAAACGCAGCCAATAATTTACCTATTTTTGGATGGATTTTGAAATTATTTTGAAGAAATGATAACCATCATGAGACAATGTGTCACGTGCAAACCCAGGTCCGTACCTCCAAGGTCATACTTGGAGGTCAAATGGCATAAAAAGGGTCCAAAACTTAAACACTGTCAATAACTTTCTATGGATGAATACGAACATAGACATATTTTCGGGCGGGGGCATCCGTGTCCTATGGACGCATTTCTAGTTTCCTATTATTGTCCCATTATAAAGAATTAGCCATTATAAAGAATCCCAGTTAGGAGAATGAAAGGTAACAAAAGGCTTTTTCCCCATTATTACTCCAAGAAACAAATGTTATAGACATTTGTTAGAATCGCCTCGGTGAGGCAATTCTAACATATATCTATAACATTTGTTTCTTGGAAGTATTAGATTACAAGAGCCTTTCATGAGATGGACTCGATTTTTGCTTTTCCAACCCGAGGGAAGCCCATACCGCTGTGAACAGCGGCTAAGTCTTTTAGCAAAGTAGTCATTCCATTCAAATTGGCGTTATAAAGAGTATTGCCATTATAACTAATATCGGTATAAAGAGGATTGACTGTATTATCTTAAAATTTTGCCAACAAGCTTTTAGTTCCATTTTTCCAAAACCATGTTACGAGTTTATAGAATACAAAGTAAATTATTCTAGCATTAGCACTGATCCATTTTAACCCTTATCCTGCTGAATAATTTAATTAGCCACACCAATTCCTGACTATCAGCCAATCAGATTACATGACATAATGCTTTTGTTCAAATTCACAAACTGAATGACAAACAATGCAAAGGTAGGGGTTGTCATGAACAGCAGAACTACGGTTAATTAATAATCAGTTACTTGTATAAGCTGTTGACTGACACCGACATTTTTGCTGATTGTGACCACTGCTGGCTATGCATGCCTGCAGAGACTCATTAGTAACATTCAATCTCCTGTTTCAGATATTTTCTCCTCTTGAAGACAAAGGTATTGATGAATATCGATATCCTAGACCTGGTAGGTAATCCAAATACTGTGTGGCATTAATTTCTGATGTCGTCTTAATAAGATTTGGGAATAACCATCTTAAAAGTCTTATTTGGTTTTGTTTGTTTGATTTGAGGTTAAACGTCCCCATCAACACTGTATAGGTCATTTTGTAGATGTTGCTTCCAATTTTGTTGGACTTTTACACAACATTGAGATGCAATGACATCTCAAGCCCTGTTGCCCAATGAAACCAATAGAGTTTATAAGCATGGACGGTCCGACTCGCATGGCTTTGCCTGGGCAGGCTTAGATCCTCTAAGCGGTTCACCAGTACTTGTGTGCGGCCTGTTTCAGCTCTGTGGGAAGCATCATGCAGCCCATCTATTTCTTCAAGCCCCGATGGGCGGGGGCCGAGCACATGTCCTTTGATAGAAGGATAACGTGTAATGATTAGGGACATTCCTTTATGGCATGATGTTTATTCAGTTAGTAATCCTTCTTAGTTCATTTACTGTTAGCGACTGCCAGTTTCAACACAGTCGGGAAATTAAAACAAGGTATGAAATTGATTATTAGAAAATATGTATTATTTACCAATCGCATTTTAGATGTCCGTTTGAAGTCAAATTAGACCGGTCTCACAAGAAATGGGTCTCAGACCAAAAGATCAATGCTTTGTAGATCCCTGCTACATACAAATATAGTTTTATTGGTATGATTGTTTGTCAGTCAACCCGATGTTTCTAAGCGTAGTAGCTTTACATTGTTGATGTCCACATATGTATCACTGATTGATATGAAATCCAGGTAACGTTTATAGCCATGCAATTCTTATCTTGTGAGGTCAGAGTGTTGTGTAAAGAGGGTCTGAACTGGACTCAAATATTGGGCTTGCCAAGGAGTGTAGACTCAGATCAGAACACAGCATCTGATCAGGGTTTACACTGTTTGCTTAGAGTACAGGAATTCAAAGGTTGAACAAACTAGTCGTTAGACCCAGTTTGGTACCAGTTTCACACCTAAACTCAGAGACCATCAACCCACTGCAGGCCTCGATAGCTCAGTCTGATACGCGTCTGACTGGTGATCAGGAGGACGCAGATTTGATACCTGCTGGGGTCAGCAACATCCTTTCGTGGAGATTGATCATGAAATATTTTCTACGGTCATTCTCTCCCTTCCACTGATTCAAGAAGCAGGGCCTGACAAATCCCAAGTTTCAGCCTCTTGCCCGGCATTCCAAAGCATCTTGAAAATGCCTCGGAATTAGAATATTCCCTATATTTTCTTTACATTTTTCTGGGCAAGTGAAATAAAAAATCACTTGCCCAGCAAAAATTTGGACTTGTCCCGGGCAGCTGGGCAATGGATTTGTCAGGCCCTGCAAGAAGGGCAGTTGTCAGTTTCTGATGAAAGAATGTGCACTGTCTGGTTAACCACTTACGTATAAGCCTGCCCAGGAAAAGTGCGGATAGGTAAACTGAATGATCTAAAATAGTGTTGACTGGGCCCTTAAACTCCCAATACAAACAAACAAAAACCATCAACCCACTAAGTCTGTCAGAGATTTGATATACATTTGTATTTTCAGGCACAACTAATGCTAAAAGTTCTCTGAAGCTGGTAGAAATTACAGTAACCCATGATGGTCATGTGAGTAAACTATACACTGAATTTAACCCTTCTCTTGCTGAATATTCAGTTTAGCCACACCCATTTCTGACTTTGAACCAATCAGATTACTTGATGTAATTTATTGATACAAATTCATTAACTGAATGTCAAACAGTGTAGATCCTGATCAGATGGCTTCTTCAGAAGCCATCTGATCTGGATCTACACTGTTTCCTAAGATAGGGGTTGTCGTGAACAGCATGATAAGAGTTAACTTCATAATTATATAGGATCGTTTACCAGTGTTTACCTCCGTGGTATAGTGGTTATGCTACTCGCCTTGTAAACCAAGGGTCGCAGGATCTATCCCGGGCTTCTCCAGACTTTCGGATGAGTCTTTAAACTGAGGTCCCATCTCCGTATGCCCTTAGCTGTTGGTGAGACGTAAAGCTCAAACACTCACTCACTCACTCACTCATTTTGTATGATATAAAATAAATAAAAAAATCTTTTGTGAGCTTTGGCAAGCAAAACATTGAATCTTACTGAACAAATGAAAACAAGAAAATTGACATGAAAGGACACAGCCGGCCTTTGTGTCGTAATGAGATGCCTAAAAAGTGTATAGAAATTTTAGTTATCAGTTACCCCCTATATTAATTGCAATGCAACACCTTAACCTGATAAAGATATGCTATCTCAGGACAATTGAGCTCAGGTCAATGTGACATTGTAATTTTATGAATGAACCAGACTCCTGGAGTCCAGAGTCCTCTACTCATACTTCTCTGTTAGGACTCGCACTTACTTTCATAGTGGGTCCCAGGACTCGCAAAAATTACAAAATAATAGAGGAGTGATTTCTAGTGGACTCATTTTTTTCTTTACTATAAACTGGACTCATGGGTATAAAATTGTAAATAAATCTATCTATTTATCTTCTTATACTGCGTCGGTCACATTTGACCATTACCGCAGGTGTATATTACATACACTCCAGATTTTGCAGGATGAAAGCCTACACAGTAGTCATGTAATTACTGTAGGGATCTTTAACCTGCACAGGGGATGGTTCTCCCTGCACAGGGGGCCTCCAGTTAACGTCCCGATCCGAAGGACGGTGCACTTTATGACATTCATCCCTGCAAATGATGCCAATGGAGCGTGTTCGGACACCGAAATTTTATCGCCCCTGCCGGGGATCGAACCCGGGACCTCTAGCATCAGAGGCAAGTGCACTAACCACTGAGCTATCGCGCTCCAAGAAACATTTATGGATATTTGTTAGAATCGCCTCATCCACTACATAGTGGATCATACGTGAGTGTTCATGTATTATTGAATTTATTAAATGAGTTGAGGAAAAGGGATAAAATGCTAGGCTTTGCCGAGCATTTTGTCCCGTTTCTTCAATGAGTTTAATATGTTAAATAATACATGAGCACGAATGTAAGATTCTATTTATCATAATGACATTTAGAATGTATATAATTAACGATTTTCGTACAAAAATGTCAATATTCCTCCATTAGTTGGAGACATGGTACATATGACTTTATGGAGCGTATCTAACTAATTTGCATATTTAACCCACTAGTGGATTACCAAATTTATTACATGATGTTATTACATTCTCAGACGGGACATCATATGATAAATTTGCTTCTTGGATTACAGAATGAAGGGAAAAAATACATTTTATTACCTTTTGAACTACACTTTAATGGGTTTCTGTATAGAAGTGAATTCTTTATATGGGCAAAATATTAGCGAACAGATACACTCTTTATGACTTGAGTTCTCTGTTAAATTGCCCATTTTGGAACAACAAATAGAGATTATCATACGACATTTTTCATATCATACCCTATATCAGCCCGAGACTCCCATATCAGCCCAAGGGCCGAAGGCCCGAGACTCCCGAGGGCTGATATCGAAAAATACCATATCATAATCTGTTAATCATACATTTCACTTTTAAAAAAAAAATGTTCAAAAGAAATTGTGTTAATTGCATCTGCCTAATACCAAAGTTACAATGCAAATTGCAAATGGCGTCCTGAACAACAAATGCGAAATGCCGCAAAAGGAAGAACGCCGCATGTTCCGAATAGGGTGACGTCAGAGGTATGAAAAAGGCTTAGGGGTGCGATAAAGGGTTGTGATATGGATTTTTGGAGTATGATAAAGCCCATGCGATATGGCAGCACATGCAAGCGTGATACGTGCATTGGTGTCACGTTCGTAACGCATATTCAAAACTAAGTATTTTATACTAAATGTATGATAACACTCTGTATCAAATTGTTGAATTCATGAACAAATCTTTCAGGTTCCACAAAAAAAGAACTGTTTGCCTTGTTTGATTGTTTGATTTAAGGTTTACGTCCCCATCAACACTATATAGGCCATTTTGGAGACGTTGCTTCCAATTTTGTGGGACTTTTACCCGACATCGAGATGAAATGACATCTCAAGCCCTGTAGCCCAATGAAACCAATAGGGTTTATAAGCATGGACGATCCGACTCGCACCACTTTACCTGGGCAGGCTTAGATCCTCTAAGCGGTTTACCAGTACTCGTGTTGGGTCGGTTTCAGCTCTGCGTGGAAGCATCATGCAGCCCATTTATTTCTTCAAGCCCCAATGGGCGGGGTCCCAACTGTTAGTCAACTGTCCACAAGATCAGTCTAGTCAAATTTGACATTGCCAAATTGATCAGATTGATTATAATGACTGAATTCGATCATGCCAAATTTGACAATATTGATCTTGAGGACTGAATTTGACATGACAAATTCATTATGTGTTCATTTCATTTGTTTTAGATATCAGAAAGTCCTGTAGTGAAATGTCTGTATGAGCCTCTACAATGTCTATTTCCTTCCATGGAATACCTGGTCCGTGCCGGCTGGACATCTGATGCACGGTTGTAAGTACAATGTACAGAATTGGAAGCAACGTCTCCAAAATGACCTTTACAGTGTTGACGGGGACGTTAAACCTCAAATCAGACAAACAAAAACTGTCCCAATGCTTAGGATCATTATGGTACATTTTTAAAAAAAAAAAATTTTGAAAAATAATTTGAGCAGACACATGGCAATGGCCCCTTAGTGTTCACTGATTTAAGTTCTTCAAATTCTCGTCAGTAGCCAACTGGTATGAGCAGCCAACTGACAGATCTAAACACCATGAAGCCACCTCAAGGTTTCCTTTACATGTGTGGGTTGGTTAAGTGAGGCAAAGGTGTCATTTATCTTGTGTCGCTGTGGCGTCCATCTGATACTGGCTTACAGTTGGAAAAGGCCTGCTGTCCTTGCAGCAGGTAAGGATAGAGGGGGCATGTTGTTATTTCTTCTGTTTCTACCTTTCCATTCATTTTCCACTTTCATCTCTGACCCTCACTTTTATCTGCTCTTTAAACTGAGGTCCCATCTCCATATGACCTTAGCTGTTGGTGGGACGTAAAACTGAAACACACACACACACACACTTAATTTGCTCTACTATCTCTTCTATCTCTTTTCTCCCTTTCTCTGGGAGACAACACAAAATGACCAACAAGTGTTGATGTGTCGTTAAGCCCAAAACAATAAATCAATCTTTGAAGTGAAATCCAAATGGCTGTTGATTTCTTAAAACTACCTTCTAATAAATAGATGCACTAAGCACTAAGTCGTAGCATTTTTAATAGGACTTTTGGAAGATTGAATTTAACATTTTAAAGTTAAAAGTTCAAACACTGACTCAATTGTGAAACTCTGATGGCTCAAACACCAATGGCTCATTTACCACGGCTGTTTCGAAATGTCCTGGAGTCCTGAGGGAAAAATCACTTAACTCCAGATATTGATCTCTTTGGGCTAATATAGGTAGAATTTGAAAATGTATGTTAGAATCGCCTTTGGCAAAGTGTTGCGAGTCGGACCGTCCATGCTTATAAACCCTATTGGTTTCATTGGACGACAGGGATTGAGATGTCATTTCATCTCAATGTCGGGTAAAAGTCCCACAAAATTGGAAGCAACGTCTCCAAAATGACCTATAGAGTGTTGACGGGGATGTTAAACCTCAAATCAAACAAACAAACAAACAAACAATCGCATTGGTACATTGAATACACAGGACATACCTTAAATTCAAAGAAAATGGAAAAGATATGCCTACTGTGCTTCCTGACAACTGTATTGGTGGCGTGGACAGCAGCTGTAAACTCCTCAAGAGTTTGGCTGTCTGTTGATGAAGCTGACAGTCTGTTCCACTCCAGTATGATCCTTGGATAAAATGAGTATTTGTAAACTTGCTGAGATGCTGCCAGCTGATATCTATGGTGTCCCCTTCTTGTGTGTGTGTTTTTTTTTGTTTCGCGGAAGCCTTAATAAACTAGTGAATTATTTCTCATTAATCTGTTAAAACAGTTACCGGGTATGATAGCATATAGATACCTATCAGAATTTTTATCTTTCATGGCTCTGAAAATGTTTTTTTTTTCTGACATTTTGCAATATAATAATGTTCTTATAAATATATGTAATCCAAACAGAGGTTGTGAGTGCTGATTTAAACTGCCTGAACTAGGTGGTTTTTTATTTGAGGAAAAATAAGGAAAACAACTCTTGCAAAACACCACATTTCTCTGCATAAAGCAGGGGCCAATTGTTCAAAATTAATGATTTTGTTAGTTAACGTATCATTAAAACTCTGATCATTAAATATGGCAAATATACAAATATTTTTTAGTAAAAATGTGAGCAGCTTTTGCTCTGACATGTTTGTTCAGCAAAAATACCCAAATTTTTTATATTGTACTTGCTAGAACAGTTAATAATATGACCACATTAAGCTAACGATGCTTTGAACAACTGGGCCAAGGGTTTACATGGGTGTTCATTTAATACAGGGACTTGTTAACAAGATGAAATACCATGTTTACCGTATGTATTCGGACACAAACATGCCATGGCTAACAGTGAAGACCTAGATGAGATGCGGCATATCGCGGCGTCTGATCAGGGTCTACACTATTTGCCACTCATCCAGCTTTTTCAGACACAACATCGGGAAGTAAATTGTTCTTGTTCAAATTTTAGAACAATGTACGAATATTTAGGGTAAATACAGTATTATAATGTTATTAATCAAGTAATTATACCCCCGCAAACGAAGTTTGAAGGGGGTATACAGGAGTCAGCTTGTCGTTGTCTGTCGTCGGTCCGTTACAAAAAAGTCCGTTACAAAAAACTTTAACATTGCTCATAACTTCCTTATTCTTTGACCGATTTCTTTAATATTCACACACCACACACCTTGCCACTAGTACTTAAGATTGATATACACAAACCTGACCTTGACCTTTACGTTGACCTTCCTCAGGGTCAAATACTTGTAAAAATTTGTCGGACAACGCATGCGGGGGTATAATTGGCGCCCGTTAGGCGGCAGCTCTAGTTTCGTATTGGCCCAGTTACAGGTCCGAGGTCTGCTGTATTGGCCCTAGGCTGAAGGCTGCTCGAGGGCCTGTAACTTGGCCAATACGAAAATGCTTGATTAATAACAATTTTATTCATTGGCACAATTAAAAATATGACTTGATTTTTGACCTGGTGTTAATATGGATGACATCCGATCAATACAGGATAGTCAATTAATAATATTTTTGCAGTGTTTATGTGCAAACGCTCAACAGAAAACAGACTCATTTGTCTCTGGCTCTTATCCCAGTGGAGTGTTTTGTTGTCATAGCAACAGAGGATGTAGAGATGCCCGGCTCCGAGGAGAGAAAGTACCCACCATTGCATGTGATATATGAAGACATCTCTGATATTTGGGTCAATGTAAGTATGTCTTGGTTTCATTGACATAGCAACAGGTATGATTTTTGTTGTCATAGCAACATGTATAATTTTGTTGTCATAGCAACAGGTATGGTTTTGTTGTCATAGCAACAGAATGCCTGATTTCAGAACAAGAAAATAGCCATCATTACAGTATTGATCCTAAGTATTGCGACAGATAGGCCTAAGCAGACAGTGCAGACCTAGATCAGACTGCTCCTGAAGGAGCTGTCTGATCAGGATCTACACTGTTCGCCATTCCGTTTGCACCTTTTGGACTCCTTGCAGGATCGTGAAACAAATTTGATAAAATTTTAGGAGAAATACAACAAGTCTTCTGAATTGTTAGGATTTTTACAATATGTGTGATATATTTGATGACATCTCTGTTGGACTGATAATACGGCCATCTTGGCCTAGTGGTTAAGAGCACTGACTTAAGATGCCATCTGCTTATGTCGTCTGCTAAATTTTTTTGCAAACTTTTTAAAAATATTTTTTGTGTACAGGCAAACAGTGTGGACCCAAATCAGATTGCTCCTAGAGGACCAGTCTGATTTGGGTCCCACACTGTTTGCAAAAATTACTTTTAAAGTAACCAGCAGACGACAGAGCAGACGACGATTGTCGTTATTGGCATTTTATGGGTTAAACATTAGGTCTCTAACCGAGGTGGATTCAAACCCGAGTCATGTGCAAGATTTCAAGTTCTGCATTGGAAGATCAGGTATTTTTTGTCAGGGTACTCAGGTTTTTGCCCACCTGTGATTAACATATCGATATACAGCTGGTAACCCTCTCAATACCACCATTCTATATGTAGACAAAAGTTGCTATATTGACACTTTCAGTGGAAAGAATCCTTCACTCAAGATGAGACATAAAAGAGTATTGTATCCAATACTACAAGAAACAAATGCTGTTGACATCTCAAGCCCTGTCGCCCAATGAATCCGCTAGGGTTTATATAAAACTAGGGATGGCCTGACTCGAATCAAGTTGCCTGGGCAGGCTAAGACTTTCTAAGCAGGTTACCAGTACTCAAGTTTGGTCAAATTTAGCTCTGCTTGGAAGCACCATGCAGCCCAATCTATTACTCCAAGCCCGTGCATAAGGCTTGGGATTACAGGGATATATATTACACGGGCTAGTTAAAATAGCCTCGGCTCACTCCGTAGGCACTCCGTGAGGGGATTCGAACAAATTTCCATGGCATTTTTTTCTTGGTAGTACAGTGGACCCTCGTTATAACGACAGTATTTGTTCCCTATATTTGTGCCATTATAAAGAATTGCCGTTATAAAGAATCCAAGTTAGGAGTATGATAGGTAATAAAAGGCCTTTTCCCCATCATTACTCCAAGAAACAAATTTTATAGATATTTGTTAGAATCGCCTCGGTCCAAGAAACAAATTTTATAGATATTTGTTAGAATCGCCTCACCTCACCGAGGCGATTCTAACAAATATCTATAAAATTTGTTTCTTGGAGTATCAGATTACAAGTCTCTTTCATGACGATGAACTCGATTTGTGCATTTCAAACTCGAGGGAAGCCCACGCCGCTCGATAAGTAGTCATTCCATTCAAATTGTCGTTATAACGAGTTTTGCCATTATAACGAATGTCGGTATAAAGAGGATTCACTGTACTTAAGGTGAAACGGCCTATTATAACCTTTTATACAACTTATCAGGACGGCCTATTATTACCTTTTATACTACTTATCGGGATTCTTTATAGCAGCAAAATCTTTATAATGGTAAAATGTATGGGCTCTTGTTCGGTTGTTATAGCAAGGGTCCTCGGTATAGTTGGTATAACCTTGAAAAGGCTGTAAGCCCAAATCAAAGTGTCTTGTACGTTTTGTCATGAGTGAGTGTTTAATTTTTACGTCCCACAAACAGCAAAGGTCATACTGAGACAGTACATTTTGTCATAAGCTGTCTCATAACTTAAGGGGGAATGGGAACACCTGGCAGATTTTTCCACCATTTTTCAAAGGGAGATTTCGGGACTTCCTGTTCGCTTTTCTGTAAGCCCTGTCCCACTGAAAAAGTGGTCTACTCTTAAAGGAAAGAATTTGCTCCTCAGGAGCAAATTCTTTCCATTAAGAGTTGACCCCGAGTGACATGGGAGACAAAAATACTTTTGCAGGAGTTGCCTCCCCTGAAGGTGAAAATAAGAATGGGTATCCACATATTATTTTTGTCAAGCCAGCTTTAAGCTTAGTGCTACATTGGAGTTGAACTTTCCGTCTGTTCGTCAAGCCGTCAACATTTGTGACCACCCTAATTTTCACCCTTATGTAAGAACCCCCCACAGGTGCGACATAGCCTTCAGCGGAATTCTTGTTCTTACTTCTGCACAAAAACATATATTGTGGGCACTCATTAGAAGTGCCTCAATACTTTTCAGATGTAAAAAGCACCTTGTCTGGAGCTATGAAAAACAGAAGTGAAGGCAATGATCAGGAATCGATACAATTAACCCACAGCTCCCATCAGAGACACCAAAGGGAAGGAAGCACAGACGTCAAACAACTAGACCCTAACGGAAACATTAATGCGGAAAGCCAAAAGGGCAGTTACTTTCCCACAAAATGGCCAATTGGCTATCCAAAACAAAATAATATAAGCGATACACACACTCAAAGACAAACCATAACAAAAATAAACCGTGACAGAAGACCTGCCTTGGAACGTTCAGTGACACGAATTCCACTGGGAGAACTAAGGGTTACTGAAGGTAGGGCTGGCTAATCGGAGCTGAAAAGATAATAGATTATCAGTCCTGCCAATGTGATTGATAATCTATCAGTCATCACTGAAGATTTGGTCATAATTTTACCTGTCTGGCTTTCTGTCTCAGCATGACTCCTACCATATGTAGTACTTTACCACGTGCATTTGAACAGACAGGCCTGAGCAAACAGTGTAGACCCAGATGAGATGCCGCAGAATGCGGCATCTCATCAGGGTCTGCACTGCTTGCCACTCATCCAGCTATTTTAGACACAACTTTGGGTAGTAAATTGTACTTATCAAATAATCGATTACAAGCAAATCAGTAATGATAATCATTTTTTTGTAGTGCCTGCTATTAGCATGGCGCGATATAGGCACCCTGTTTTCCGTTCGTTTGTCCGTTTGTCAAGGTGTCAACATTTGCGACCACCCTAGCGTTCACCCTAAGGTTCAAGTTTATTTCTCAAGAACTATAAGAGCTTCATTAATGATACTTGGTACACACTTGTATCTGGGGATGGAAACTTAAATGCAAGCATCCCTATTTGACCTTGACCTACATTTTATGGTTCACTGACTTTGTAAAATATTGTGACCACCCTAGCTTTCACCCTGATGGTCAAGTTTATTTCTCAAGAACTATAAGAGCTCCATTAATGATTTTTGGTACAACTTTGAATCTGTGGATTGCAACTTAAATGCAAGCATCCATATTTGACCTTGACCTAAATTTCATGGTTCACTGACTTTGTAAATTATTGCGACCACCCTAGCGTTCACCAAATGCTCAAGTTAATTTCTCAAGAACTATAAGAGCTTCAATAATGATACTTGGTACAAACTTGTATCTGGAGATGGAAACTTAAATACAAGCATCCATATCTGACCTTGACCTACATTTTATGGATCACTGACCTTGTAAAATATTGCAACCACCTTGTGTTCACCCTAATGGTTAAGTTCATTTCTCAAGAATTATTACAGCTTTATAATTAATGATACTTAGTACAAGCTTGCATTTAAGAATGGCAACTTTTATGCAAGCATCTATGTTTGACCTTGGCCTAGATGTCATGGTTCACTTACTTTGCACCCCCACAGGCGCGACATAGTTTGGCGGAATTCTTGTGTGGAATTTATCAATCAATTAATGATTACCCGATTAATCGTGTCAGCCTTAACTGAAGGTGTGTATCTTTTCCCTTTATTTATTTGTACAGAGAACCCTCGTTATAACGACAGTATTTGTAACCTATTATTGTGCCGTTATAAAAAATTTGCGGTTATAAAGAATCCAAGTTAGGAGTATGGTAGGTAATAAAAGGCCTTTTCCGCATAATTACTCCAAGAAACAAATGTTATAGACATTTGTTAGAATCGCCTCTGTGAGGCGATTCTAACAAGTATCTACAACGTTTGTTTCTTGGAGTATTAGATTAAAAGAATCTTTCTTGACTATGGAGTATTAGATTAAAAGAATCTTTCTTGACTATCGACTCGATTTGGGCATTTCCAACCCTCTCGGAACCGAGGCTAAGCCTTTAGCTAAGAAGTCATTTCAATCTTTCATGACTATTGACTTGATTTGGGCATATCCAACCCGCTCGGAACCGAGGCTAAGCCTTTAGCTAAGAAGTCATTTCCATGAAATTGCCGTTATAATGAGTTTTGCCTTTATAACAAATGTCGGTATAAAGAGGGTTGACTGTTAAATGTTTGTACTTCTACAGGTACATGACATTCTTCATTTCCTCCCATCTGCCAATGAGAACGAGATTCTGTTTCTCTGGTCTAGCGAGAAGCCTGGCTTCCGTCACCTGTATCATGTGACCTCAGTGTTGTCACAGCAACAGCCAGTAGATGAACACGAGAACATCTTTGAAATCCATGAAGGTAGTAGAATTAATTTTGTTGATTCTATGCAAATCATGCTGTCGTTTGTCAAGGTGAAGGTTTTGTTATGCCCCCGCCTATTCGAAGAATAGCGGAAGGGCATTAAGTTTTACCCCTGTCCGTCCGTTCGTTCGTTCGACCCGACATCGTGTCCGGGCCATAACTCCTAAACCGTATGGAATATATTCATGAAACTTCACAGGTGCATTCATCACACTGAGACGATGTGTCATGAACAAGGAAGACAACTCTTGCATTTTTGGTTTTTGAATTATCTGCCCTTGACTTAGTATCATATAGTAAACCGTATCCGGGCCATAACTCCTAAACCGTATGGAATATAATCATGAAACTTCACAAGTGCATCCATTATACTTGGACAATGTGTCATGAACAAGGAAGACAACTCCTCCTTGTTTAGTTTTTGAATTATCTGCCCTTGACTTACATCCATATATAGTCAAATGGTATGTCGTGTCCGGGCCATAACTCCTAAACCCTACAGAATATATTCATGAAACTTCACAGGTGCATTCATCACACTTAGACGATGTGTCATGAACAAGGAAGACAACTCTTGCACAAGACAATGTGTCATGAACAAGGAAGACAACTCTTGCACTTTTGGTTTTTAAATTATCTGCCCTTGACTTAGTACCATAAAGTAAAACTGTGTCCGGGCCATAACTCCTAAACCATATGGAATATATTCATGAAACTTCACAGGTGCATTCATCACACTGAGACGATGTGTCATGAACAAGGAAGACAATTCTTGCATTTCTGGTTTTTGGATTATCTTCCCTTGATGCATATATTTTATGATTGATTTGAAGTACATTTGTAATATTTTTTATGAATGGCATTTGGCGGGACGACAACTCCTGCTTGTTTACTTTTTGAATTATCTGCCCTTGACTTACATCCATATATAGTCAAATGGTATGTCGTGTCCGAGCCATAACTCCTAAACTTCACAGGTGCATTCATCACACTGAGACGATATGTCATGAACAAGGAAGACAATTCTTGCATTTTTGGTTTTTGGATTATCTGCCCTTGACTTAGTACCATATAGTAAAGCATGTCCGGGCCATAACTCCTAAACCGTATGTAATATATTCATGAAACTTCACAGGTGCATTCATCACACGGAGACGATGTGTCATGAACAAGGAAGACAACTCTTGCATTTTTAGCTCGCCTGTACGAAGTACAAGGAGAGCTATTTTCACCTCGGATGGCGTGCGCGTGTGCGTTTGCGTTCCCGTCACACTGCGTTAAAGTTTTTCAAATGCTTATATCTCAACAGTCACTCATCACAGACCACTCATATTTGGAACTTAAGTACCTGGGAGGGTCCTCTGATGTTCAAAGAGAACAGACCCCTGGGTTCATGCCCCGGGGTGGGGCTAGGGGTCAAAATCTAGAACACCTTTGTAATTCTGTGTTGAAGTTTTTGAAATGCTTATATCTCAACAGTCACTCATCACAAAGCATTCATATTTACAACTTGGATACCTGGGAGTGTCTTCTGAGATTCCAAGACAACACACCCCTGGGTTCATGCCTGGGATTGGGGATGGGGTGGGGCTGGGGGTCAAAATCTAGGACACCTTTGTAATTTGTTGTATACCTTTCCATTATACTAACGAGTTATAGACACAATTGGTTATACATCAGCCAATCAAGTGACATTGGTTCAAGTGTAAAAGGGTGAAGGTCATGGTGACCTACATTTCACGGTCCAGTGATTTTGCCTTATATCTTGAAGTCTATTTGTTGGATAAATGTCATACCTGGGATATTAGTTCCATGTGACTCCACGATTGACCTCAAAATATATCTAGGTCACTGTGACCTATATTTCATGGTTCAGCGATTTTGCCTATTATCTCGAATACTATTTGATGGAGAAATGTCATACCTGGATAATTAGTTCCATATGACCCAATAATTGACTGCAAAATATATCTAGGTCATGGTGACCTACATTTCACGGTCCAGTGATTTTGTCTATTATCTTGAATACTATTTGATGGAGAAATGTTATACCTGGGTTATTAAATGCAGGTGACCCCATTATTGACCTCAAAATATATCTAGGTCACTGTGACCTATATTTTATGGTTCAGCAATTTTGCCTATTATCTAGAATACTATTAGATGGAGAAATGTCATACCTGGATTATTAGTTCCATATGACCCAATAATTGACCGCAAAATATATCTAGGTCATGGTGACCTACATTTCATGGTCCAGTGATTCTGTCTATTATCTTGAATACTATTTGATGGAGAAATGTTATACCTGGGTTATTATTTGCATTTGACCCCATTATTGACCTCAAAATATATCTAGGTCAGTATGACCTATATTTCATGGTTCAGTGATTTTGCCTATTATCTTGAATACAATTTGATAGAGAAACGTCATACCTGGATTATTAGTTCCATGTGACTCTATAATTGACCGCAAAATATATCCAGGTCAGTGTGACCTATATTTCATGGTTCAGTGATTTTGCCTATTATCTTGAATACTATTTGATGGAGAAATGTTATACCTGGGTTATTATTTGCATTTGACCCCATTATTGACCTCAAAATATATCTAGGTCAGTATGACCTATATTTCATGGTTCAGTGATTTTGCCTATTATCTTGAATACAATTTGATAGAGAAACGTCATACCTGGATTATTAGTTCCATGTGACTCTATAATTGACCGCAAAATATATCCAGGTCAGTGTGACCTATATTTCATGGTTCAGTGATTTTGCCTATTATCTTGAACACTATTTGATGGAGAAATGTCATACCTGGAATATTTATTCCATGTGACCCCATGATTGAGCTTGAATTAATATCTAGGTCAGTGTGTCCTATATTTCATGGTTCAGTGATTTTTCCTATTATCTTGAATACTATTTGATGGAGAAATGTCTTACCTGGATAATTAGTTCCATGTGACCCGATGATTGACATGGAAATATATCTAGGTCCTTGTGACCTATTTTCATGGTTCAATGATTTTGCCTTATAATTCAGATACAATTTGATCCTGAAATGTAATATCTGGAATATATGTTCCATGTGACCTGATTATTGATCTCAAATATAACAAGGTGAGTGTGACCTATATTTCATGGTTCATAAATTTTTCCTTATATCTTGAAGTCGCGAAACAGGCGAGCTATGCTGTCTGGCGACAGCTCTTGTTGGTTTTTGGATTATCTTCCCTTGATGCATATATTTTATGATTGATTTGAAGTACATTTGTAATATTTTTTATGAATGGCATTTGGCGGGGGCATCCGTGTCCTATGGACACTTTTTCTAGTTTATCTTGTATCACCTTGGCGCCCAATTGACATTGGCTTACTGTTGGGCAAGGCCTGTTATCCGTGCAGCAGGTAAGGGTAGAGGGGGGAATGTTGTTATTTCTGTTATTTCTTCTGTTTCTTTACTTTCATTCATTTTCCTTTTTCAGCCCTGTTCCCTCCCCACCCCCCTTTCATCTCATCTACTGTCTCTTGTCTCCCTTTCTCTACTCATACACACTCTTTTACATATTGGGATCTGTCTTTAACGTGTGTGATATATCCAAAAACATGTTAAAATGAACAGTGTTAAGAAGGTTGTGGTTTATATGAATCTTGATTGTTATTGATTCAAGTTTCATAAGATGGCTGTAAAAACCCTGCTCTGTTTGCCTGTTTTGTGGTTTTCCATATAAAACGAATTAAATTTTCAGACAGAACTCCATGTGTTGAAAGTGTAGCGAAATGTCAGACTGTCATGTGATGAAATGAGATATTTCGCCAATGTTTTCAGATGTGTGTCAGGAAAAAATTACATGTAGAATGAGATATTTTGCCATTTTTTTTTTCAGATGTATGGAAGTGTAGTTGTGTCAGGGAGCGGGCTCTCACCACAGGAAACTGGGAGGTCTCCGGAAAAGAGGTAAGTTTATGTAATCATAGGATAAGGGGTTGGATCGGGAGGCTCCTGGCAAACAGGTACAGAAGGACCATTCACTTCTTGCTGATATTGTGTTAGCACGTTTGCTGCCAATCACATTTCTTTGCCTGACCTGGATCTTCAAAGAATTAGGAGATTCTAACAGCAGCACAAGGTATGTTTCTGAAAGAAATAACGAAAGAAAATTATCCCTTAACCCTTTTGGTACCAAATGGAATCTTCCTCCTTATATATAACAGGAGTCCATTTCAAAATTTAGGGGTGTCAGGTTGTGCTTTCTTCAAACTTGATTCGGAAAATGACTGAACGTTTTACAAAAAGTGTAGGCTCTGATCAGACGCCACGTTCTGCAGCGTCTGATCTGGGCCTGCACTGTTTGCCATTTACCCATTTTGGGGTTTCCAGTACCGTTTTCTGCGGCGTCTGATCTTGGCCTGCACTGTTTGCCATTTACCCGTTTTGGGAGATTCCGGTACAAAATGGGTTAATTTTGCCTTGTTGCTCAGCCTTTGATCTTGGGAGTCTAAAGAACGTGGAGATTCTAACAAGTACCCATAATAAAAGAATCTTATATGGGTGTGAGGGGTGGATTGAAAAATCCGTCCCGAGGGACACTGTCCGGCATCACGAGGCTTGCCTCGTGATGCCGGACAGTGATCCCGAGGGACGGATTTTTCTATCCATCCCTCACACCCATATTGGATTCTTTTTCTTGCATACCTTCCATTTCTATTGCGAATTTTTAATGCTGCTGTCACTTCGGTTACCGACGTCCGCCATTTTGTGATGACACAACAGGAATGTTTAGTGACGTCACGCATGACGACGCCGCACATGAGGTTGTAATCAACCAGTGCATTTATCAAACACGCGATTATATTCGATTTGGGGTCGGAACACCAGGGTCAGAACATACATTTCTATCCCAGGGTAAAATCACGGATTTCCTTGTCTGGTGTGCAAGAACATATGTTTCTGACAGGACATAGAGAGGGCCCACACATCAGGGCTTGGAGAAATACAGGCCTACCTGTCTACAAAGACCACTCAAGGGAAAGAAGAAATATGGTCTTTGTCCACAGGTGGACTTAATTCAGAGGGTCAGTTTTGCATCAACTGCTCTTCCTCTTTAGAAGACAAGGATTAGTTCACAGCATTTATGCAGATTAGTATTGGATAATCCCAGTTACACCTGAATGATTCACTGATTAAATCCCCGATAGGTAAGATTATGTCAGGTTTTAATAATGGATATCTAAAAAATTAATTTGGCTCATTAAAGTATGTCCACTGATAATTAACTTTAATCAGTGCTATTCAAAGCGCAAAGTGGTCTTTGTTCAGGGTAAAAATATGCATGTGGGAAGGATTTTGACTGTCCTCTGGTCCTAGTGCACAGGTGGTCTCTGTTGACAGGTGCCTTATATAGTCTAATTGGATGGGAGGAATTGGAAGTGGTCTTTGTAGACAGGTGGTCTTTGTCCATAGGTGGTCGTTAAGACAGGTTTGACAGTATATTGGGCTGCATGATGTTTCCACGCAGAGCTGAAACCGACCAAACTAGAGTACTGGTAAAAAGCTTAGATCTTAGCCTGACCAGGAAAAGTGATGCGAGTTGGACCAATCTTTAAACCCTAGCAGTTTCTATGGGAGGTAGGGTTTGAGATAGGGAGGTACCGAGGAAGTGCTTGAGATGTCATTTCATCTCGATGTCGTGTAAAAGTCACACAAAATCTGAAGCAGCATCTTCAAAATGACCTAAATAGTGTTGGCAGGGATGTAAAACCTCAACTCGAACAAAACAAACAAGACAAAGGTGTTGTGTATCTTGCGTCACCGCGGCCCCCGCCCATTGGGGCTTGAAGAAATAGATGGGCTGCATGATGCTTCCACGCAGAGCTGAATCCGACTGCACACAAGTACTGGTAAACCCCTTAGAGGATCTAAGCCTGCCCAGGCAAAGTCGTCCGAGTCTGATTGCCCATGCTAATAAATCCTATTGGTTTCATTGGCCGACAAGGCTTGAGATGTCATTTCATCTCAATGTCGGGTAAAAGTCACACAAAATCAGAAGCAACATCTCCAAAATGACCTAAATAGTGTTGACGGGGACGTAAAATCACAACTCAAACAAAACAAACAAGATATAAAGAAGATGTTGTGTATCTTGCATCACTGGGGCGTCCAACTGATAATTGCCTACAGTTGGGAAACTGCTATCCTAGCAACAGGTAAGGGAGAGGGGGAGTGTTGTTACTTCTTCAGTTTCTAGAATCACCTCTGTTGTCTCTTCTTTCTCCTTTCTCCCTTTCTGTGGGAGACGACACAAAATCCCCAAGGACTGATGTGATAATAAACCCCAACATATTATAAGAATCTTATATGGGTGTGAGGGGTGGAAGGAAAAAAAATCCATCCCAAGGGTCACTGTTCGGCATCACGAGGCAGTGATCCAGAGGGACAGATTTTTCTATCCATCCCTCACACCCATATAGGAGTCTTTTTCTTGCATACCGTCCATTTCTTAGCACCCATTTTCAATGCTGCAGTCACTTCGGTTACCGAGGTCTGCCATATTGTGATGACACTACAGGAATTTTAGTGACGTCACATAACATGCTGTGACATCAACCTTAGTGAGGCCCCCGCACATCTTGGCTTGAAGAAATGTATGGGCTGCACGATGCTTCCACGCAGAGCTAAATCCGACACGCATACGAGTACTGGTAAACCGCTTAGAGGATCTAAGCCTGTCCAGGCAAAGCGGTGCGAGTCGGACCGTCCATGCTTATAAACCCTATTGGTTTCATTGGGCGACAGGGCTTGAGATGTCATTTCATCTCAAAGTCGGGTAAAAGTCCCACAAAATTGGAAGCAACGTCTCCAAAATGACCTTTACAGTTTTGACGGGAACGTTAAACTTCAAATCAAACAAACAAACAAACAACCTTAGCGACGGCACATATGAGGTCGTATTCAACCAGTGCATTGATCAAACACGCGTGAATATTCGATTTCGGGTAAGAAAACCATAGTTAGAACAGAATTTCTATCCCAAGCTAAAACTATGGATTTCCTTATCTGGTGTGCATGAATCAATCAATCTTCATTGTCCTTCCTTTTGTGTAGCTATGTGTGTTATTTATAATTTCAGATCTGGGTTGATGCAGCCAGGCAGTTAGTTTATTTTATAGCAACCAAAGATTCAGCATTAGAAACACATTTGTAAGTACATGTTACAGGGGATGGATACACCTTTTGTTGGTGGTGTAGAGTCACATATGAGATGTCATGTTTTGCAAAAATTGATCAGGTCATTTTTATGCTCCCCGAAGGGGGAGCCATATAGTCGCCGCTTTGTCCGTCCGTCTGTCCGTCCGTCTGTCCGCACCAACGAAACGACATTTAGGGGGCAAAAAATTTGGACAGTTTGACACTTAAGTATATATTCGTGAGTCCAAATGGGGTTTATTCCGTAATTTTGGTACTTAAGTGGCAAAAATTCGCTCTTAGGTGGCTTGCCGCTTAAGAGAATTTGCCGCTTAAGTAGTCAATATGCCGACGCCTAGCCACTTAGGTATCCGTTCGTGAGAACGTCTGTCCGTCCGTCTGTCCGTCCGTCGGTCCGTCCGTCCGTCACGCTCTATATCTCTAAAAGTATTAAAGGTATTTAAGTGAAACTTGATATACTGATAGAAGGCGATGAGGGGGATCGTAAAATACAAGAACCATAACCCTGTCACCAGTATTTATGGAGTTACTTCCCTTCTTAACTATTTCAATGAAAAGATTGTCCGGAGCATATCTCTGAAAGTATAGAAGGGATTTAAGTGAAACTTAATACATTGATAGATGGCCATCAGAGGAAGTGCAGAGTGCAAGAACTGTAACTCTATCACAAGTAATTACAGAGTTATTTCCATTTTTAGTTTTTGCTATATTAAGCTTGTCCGGAGCATATCTCTAAAAGTTTTAAAGGTAATTTAGTGAAACTTGATACACTGATAGGGGGCTATGAGAGAAATCACAAAATGCAAGAAGCATGACCCTACCAACAGTATTTACAGAGTTACTTCCCTTCTTAATTAGGGCCCTACACAGTATTTTGGGTGCCCTATAGTAATCTCCTTGTCAGTCAGTTTCAAATCTAAACCAAAACATTTAACCGGTTATAACTTCAAAAGTATTATCCCTACTCCCATGAAACTTCACACTCATACTAACAATCACAAGACCTACATTCTGACAAACCATATTGCTTTTGTCCGTGTGTTTGTCACGCCTTAACCAAAAAACTTAACCTCGGTCATAACTTCAAAAGTATTTGCCCTTCTCTCATGAAACTGCACACACTTACTTACTATCACAAGATCTACATTCTGACAAAGGGCCATAACTATATTGCTTTTCGGTGTGTGTTTGTCAGGCAATAACCAAACAACTTAAACTCGGTCAAAATTTTAAAAGTATTTATCCTACTCTCATTAAACTTCACACACATACTTACCATCACAAAACCTACATTCTGACAAAGGGCCATAATTATGTTGCTTATTTACACTGAATTATCTCCCCTTTTTAGCTCACCTGTCACGTAGTGACGAGGTGAGCTTTTGGGATCACTTTTTGTCCGTCGTCCGTCGTGCGTGCCTGCGTCCGTGCGTCCGTAAACAATTTCAAATAAGTATATCTCCAATACCCCATGGCCAATCTTGATCAAATTTCATGTGAATCATCATCAGGTAGGGGGAAAGGCTGCATAAGGTTTTTGGGCTGATCAGATTGGAATTCTGGTTGCCATGGCAACATATAGCTCCCATAGACTTATAATGGGAAAACATTTTAAAATCTTCTTCTCTGAAACCACAGGGCCCAGAGCTTAGATATTAAGCATGTAGCAAGGGCAAGTGGTCAACTACATAATTCCTGCCAATCATGCCCCTCGGTGCCAAATGGGCCACGCCCTAGGGCCCCTTCGCTCCCATAGACTAATAATGGAAAAAAAGCTTCAAAAATCTTCTTCTCTGAAACCACAGGGCCCAGAGCTTAGATATTTGGCATGTAGCAGTGGCAAGTGGTCACCTACATAATTCCTGCCAATCATGCCCCTGGGTTCCAAATGGGCCACGCCCCGGGGCCCCTTCGCTCCCATAGACTCATAATGGAAAATAAGCTTCAAAAATCTTCTTCTCTGAAACCACAGGGCCCAGAGCTTATATATTTAGCATGTAGCAATGGCAGTTGGTCACCTACATAATTCCTGCCAATCATGCCCCTGGGTTCCAAATGGGCCACGCCCCGGGGCCCCTTCGCTCCCATAGACTCATAATGGAAAAAAAGCTTCGAAAATCTTCTTCTCTGAAACCACAGGGCCCAGAGCTTATATATTTAGCATGTAGCAATGGCAGGTGGTCACCTACATAATTCCTGCCAATCATCCCCCTGGGTTCCAAATGGGCCATGCCCCGGGGCCCCTTCACTCCCATAGACTCATAATGGAAAAAAAAGCTTCAAAAATCTTCTTCTCTGAAACCACAGGGCCCAGAGCTTATATATTTAGCATGTAGTAACAGCAAGTGGTCACCTACATAATTCCTGCCAATCATGCCCCTGGTGTCCAAACGGACCACGCCCGGGGCCCATTAGCTTCTATAGACTCATAATGGAAAAAAGCTTCAAAAATCTTCTTCTCTGAAACCATAGGGCCCAGAGCTTAGATATTTAGCATGTAGGAAGGGCAAGTGGTCACCTACATAATTCCTGCCAATCATGCCCCTGGGTTCCAAATGGTCCACGCCCCGGGGCCCCTTCGCTCCCATAGACTCATAATGGAAAAAAGCTTAAAAAATCTTCTTCTCTGAAACCACAGGGCCCAGAGCTTAGATATTTAGCATGTAGCAATGGCAAGTGGTAACCTATATAATTCCTGCCAATCATGCCCCTTGGGTCCAAATTGGCCACACCCCGGGGCCCCTTAGCTCCTATATACTCATAATGGAAAAAAGGTTCAAAAATCTTCTTCTCTGAAACCACAGGGCCCAGAGCTTAGATATTTAGCATGTAGCAACGGCAAGTGGTCACCAACATAATTCCTGCCAATCATGCCCCTGGGTTCCAAATGGGCCACGCCCCGGGGCCCCTTAGCTCCTATAGACTCATAATGAAAAAAAAAAGCTTCAAAAATTTTCTTCTCTGAAACCACAGAGCCCAGAGCTTAGAAATTTAGCATGTAGCAACGGCAAGTGGTCACCTACATAATTCCTGCCAATCATACTCCTGGGGTCCAAACAGGCCACGCCCTGGGGCCCCTTAGCTCCTATAGACTCATAATGGAAAAAAGCTTCAAAAATCTTCTTCTCTGAAATCACAGGGCCCAGAGCTTAGATATTTAGCATGTAGCAATGGCAAGTGGTCACCTACATAATTCCTGCCAATCATGCCCCTGGGTTCCAAATGGGCCACGCCCCTGAGCCCCTTAGCTCCCATAGACTCAAAATGGAAAAAAGCTTAAAAAATCTTCTCCTCTGAAACCGCAGGGTCCAGAGCTTAGGTAATTAACATGTAGCAACGGCAAGTGGTCAGGAATGATCCTTAGGTGGTCCCATTTCAAAGTTGTTCAAATGGTTCCGGTCCATTGCACATATAGGTCACAGGAGCCAAAAATAGATTTTTTCACCGAAAATCTTCTTCTCTGAAACCGCGAGGCCCAGGTCTTTGATTTTTGGTATGAAGCTTCATCTAGTGGACCCCTACCAAGATTGTTCAAATTATAGTGCTGGGGCCAAAAATGCCCCCGCCTCGGGGCCCTTTGGTTTTACATGGGCTTATATAGGAAAATCTTCTTCTCTGAAACCACAAGGCCCAGGTCTTTGATTTTTTTGGTAAGAAGCTTCATCTAGTGGACCCCTACCAAGATTGTTCAAATTATTGTGCTGGGGCCAAAAATGCCCCCGCCCCTGGGCCCTTTGGTTTTACATGGGCTTATATAGGGAAAATCTGTAAAAATCTTCTTCTCTGCAACCGCAAGGCCCAGGTCTTTGATATTTGATATGAAGCTTCATCTAGTGGACCCCTACCAAGATTGTTCAAATTATAGTGCTGGGGCCAAAAATGCCCCCACCCCGGGGCCCTTTGGGTTAACATGGGCTTATATAGGGAAAATCTTTAAAAATCTTCTTCTCTGAAACTGCAAGGCCCAGGTCTTTGCTATTTGGTATGAAGCTTCATCTAGTGGACCCCTACCAAGATTGTTCAAATTATGGTGCTGGGGCCAAAAATGCCCCCACCCCGGGGCCTTTTGGTTTTACATAGTCTTATGTAGGGAAAATCTTTAAAAATCTTCTTCTCTGAAACTGCAAGGCCCAGGTCTTTGATATTTGGTATGAAGCTTCATCTAGTGGACCCCTACCAAGATTGTTCAAAGTATAGTGCTGGGGCCAAAAATGCCCCCAGCCCAGGGCCCTTTGGTTTAACATGGGCTTATATAGGGAAAATCTTTAAAAATCTTCTTCTCTGAAACTGCAAGGCCCAGGTCTTTGCTATTTGGTATGAAGCTTCATCAAGTGGACCCCTACCAAGATTGTTCAAATTATGGTGCTGGGGCCAAAAATGCCCCCACCCGGAGACCCTTTGGTTTTACATAGACTAATATAGGGAAATCTTTAAAAATCTTCTTCTCTGAAACTGCAAGGCCCATGTCTTTGATATTTGGTATGGAGCTTCATCTAGTGGACAATTATAGCCTTTGTTGATATTTGGTATGAAGCTTCACCTTTTTAGACCTCCCTCAACATTATGCACATTATAACCTTGGGGTCAATAATGGCCCTCCCCTGGGCCCACTTGTTACTCTAGGGATCAGGTGAGCGATCCAGGGCCATCATGGCCCTCTTGTTCAAAAAATATCTCCTGTTGTTTCATAACCATGGGTAATAGGGCTTTCATATTTCACATATATATTCCTTGTGACATTCTTCATTGAAAATCACTTACTAGGGAACACAAAACTGAGTTTTTCATTCTTCATTGAAAATCACTTACTAGGAAACACAAAACTGAGTTTCTTTGTCTTATGGTTTAAGATTTACATGCCCTTGCACGGACGGGGCCTAGCATTTCTCCTTATTTTTGCAGTCTTTTTTGAAAATCACTAACTAGGGAATTCTTAGACTTTAGGTTAAACCCATTTGGTACCGGAAACCCCAAAAGGGGTAAGTGGCAAACAGTACAGGCCCAGATCAGACGCCTCGAAACTTGTGTTTGTCACGCCTTAACCTGGCCCTACTCTTATGAAACTTCACACACATACTTACCATCACAAGACCTACATTCTGACAAAGGACAATAACTTGTGTGTTTGTCACACCTAAACCAAAAACCTTAACCTCGGTGATAACTTCAAAAGTATTTTGTCTACTCTCATGAAACATCACACACATAATTACCATCACAAGACCTACATCCTGACAAATTGCATTTGGGTGTGTGTTTGTCAGGCTACATTCTGACAAAGGGCCATTACTATATTGCTTATTTTCACTAATCATCTCCCCTTTTTCAAAAAAATATCTCCTGTTATTTCATAACCATGGGTGATAGGGCTTTCATGTTTCACATGTGTATTCCTTGTGACATTTTCCATTGAAAATCACTTACTAGGGAACACAAAATTGAGTTTCTTAGCCTTATGGTTTAAGATTTACAGGTCCTTGCATGGAAGGGGCCTTACATTTCTCTTTTTTTTTTGGCATTCTTTGTTGAAAATCACTACCTGCTTTATTTGTACTCCAAACATCAGCTGAGGGTACTCATTAGAACCTCCTCATTCAGACGGCTCTAACGAGTACCCATAACCTTTGTCTTCAAACAAATCTTATCAAACTTCAAAGTGTATAGGATCATTTCACTAAAATAACCCTCCTACTACTGCGCATCTTCAGGGAGCATCCCTCGGTTTCACCGATGCTCTTGTTTCTTGGGGTGCTATGGTTTTTGCCTACCTTTGATTAACGAACTTAATGGACAGTCATCACCGTATTAACTGTATGTATTCGGACAAACAGGCCTGAGCAAACAATGTAGACCCAGATGAGACGCCGCAGGGTCTACAATGTTTGCCATTCATCCCGCTATTCTTAAAGACAACATTAGGTAGTAAATTATCCTTGTTCAAATTTTAGAACAAGTATGGTAAGGAGTTGAGGTGTCCGAATATTTAGGGTAAATATAGGGATCAACCATGGTTTTTCATGCAGTTACATTCGCCTGGTCCTGAGGAAGTTGTTTGAACATGAGGCCGCTAGGCCGAATGTTCAAATATCTTCCGAGGGATCCGGCAAATGTTAATGCAATGAAATAACCATGGATGATCGTTATTCTTGCATAACTTACGATTCCGACACCAAATTTTGACGAAATCGCCCAAAAGCTCCATATAAATTCCATATAAACTCTTCAAATGCAACAGGCAAATCAAAATGGCGGCCAGTTTAGAATGTTGTTTACAAAGACGTTGTCATGCAGTTACCTCTGACGTCATCATAGAACCCCAAAACGCTATGTTCAGGGCGATAATGTTACGTCGCTTAACGTAACGTAAACAAAGCAAGGCCCATCTTGTGATATCAAAAGCTCAAAATCCATGTTCAAACAGCACGAGAATTTCATGATTTGAACATGGTTTTTGCTGTTTGAGCACGGCTTTCGGTCCATTTGATAATGGCTTCAAGCAGCCATGCGCATAGGTATTTATGCAAGAATATAGTATCACTCTCCCGCTGATTCAAGAAAGGCGGTAATCAATTACTGGGGAATTGATGTGCACTGTACTTGTTACTCATGTTGAAGGTCAAAGCCTTTCGCGGAAAAGTGAGGTCAGGTTAACTGATCATCTTGACATGACCTCTGTAATTTTGATTAAGAAATAGATCGGCACTAGCTGTGATTTGTTGAGTAATAAATCACAGTTTGAAGGTCAGTTGTAAAGTAGACAAATCACGGGCGCGTAGCGCGCGTGATTTGTCTACTTACAACTGACCGACAAACTGTGATTTATTACAAATCACAGACAAGAGCTGATCTATTTTGTTTCTAACACGCTGAAAATCGGCAATAATGTTGTTGTTTCCTTCAAAATCTCACAACCTTTCGCCATTGTTATAAGAAATCCCGCTAAAATTATCGACTGAAACACATGCATTTATTTCCTTTTCTTTCGTTTTCGATGCGAGAAAATGACGTTACACCGTCTAACATCAAGGAAATCGACAAGTGACGTCATAAATTGGGAATTTTAATGACGTCACTCGTCACGCTCTTCCAAGCTGCGATTTGTTGCGGAATAAAACACAGATATTTTCCATTGCCTATATAGGCGCGCTGTGTTAGAATTGGGCTTTTAAACTCAATAGCTCGGTGGTTAGCGTGTTCGACTTAGGATCGAGAGTATGTGGGCTTGAATACTGCCACTGGAGCCTTGGGCAAGACACTTTATGACAATGTCCCACTTGACTCAGGTGTAAATGGGTAGCAGTGGTGTTAGAGTCACCGCCTTTGTCACGCCCGCCTGTTAACATCTGGAATGAGTGTTCAAAAGTGATTCAATAAGCTTGCAGCATTCATCGCAATCCAACTAAAATAAATTAGTATAAACTTAACTCAGAACAAGGGCTCCTGTCCATCGGGGCTTTAAGTAATAGATTGGGCTGCATGATGCTTCCGATCAGAGCTGAAACCAACTGCACATGAGTACTGATAAACCACTTAGTGGGGTCTACGCCTGGCCAGGCAAAGTGGTGGAAGTTGGACCGTCCCTACATATAAACCCTTTTGGTGTGTTTGGGTGGCAGGGCTTGAGATGTCATTTCAAAATGACCTAAATAGTGGTGACAGAGATGTAGAACTTTTCAAACAAACAAACAAAACTCAGAACAAACAAACACAAGCAACAGATGGTATCTTTTAAGCAGAATATAAGGTAAAATTCTGTTATTAAGACAGATATTAAGACCAGTCCATTGTTAAGAACCCTATTTACCATTCTAAAATTAGGTTTTTCTTAATATTTTGAAACCTGTTTAATACTAAGACCAACCCAACAATAACAGGCAGGTCGGTCTAACTCTTAAAATCCAATCACGGCAATGGTCATCTGTTTTGTCGTCTGCCGGTTACTTTAAAAGTCATTTTTGTAAACAGTATGGACCCAGATCAGACTGCTCCTCTAGGAGCAGTCTGATCTGGGTCTACACTGTTTGCCTGTATGCAAAAAAAATATTTTAATGAAGTTTGCAAGAAGATGCAGCAGACGACATAAACAGACAACATTTTCAGACAGATTTTTTCTTGACATCTTAAGGGTTAACATGGGAATTTCATTTTACAAGAAACAGAATTCTCTGTGTTGTAGCGGTTAAGCTACTTGTCTCATAAACCACGGGCAGTGAGTTTCATTCCATTCGGATGAGTCTTTAAACTGCGTCACCATCTCCATATGACCTCATTTGTTGGTGCGATGTAAAACTCAAACACAGTAACACATTATAATACAACCTCGTTATAACATGGTTCGTCATAACACAGTTTTGATATATAATGGTTTCATTATGGATCCCAAAAATGTAATGGTAATATAACATGGTTTGTTATAACACGGTTTTGATATAACACAGTTGCAAGTTGGATCCCAAAAATGTATTTTGGATATAACACGGTTGTTTATCTAACACGATTTCTGCTTTGGACCCCATTAATAGTGTTATAAAGAGGTTGTGGTTTACAAGAAACCAGTAAAAGTGTTTTCTTAATTGCAGGTATGCGGTATCTTATAGCAATCCCGGTGAAGTGGTACGGTTGACAGACCCTGGTTATTCTCACAGTATAGCATTTAGCAAGGTAACTTTGACCTATATGACCTACTACAGACGAACTTCAATGGCCTGAAACTCTTCGGGACCTCGAAAATCTGTTCGAGACAGGGGTAGTTTGAGCCACCGAGGGTTACTGTCAAGAGGAATTACTGGATACTTTTGGACATCTTTTCGGTGTTCTATAATGAAAATGTATGCTGTGTGTACTCATTAGAATCACCTCAGCGAGGCGATTCTAATGAGTACACACAGCATACATTTGCAAGATAAAAGACTAAAATCTCCTAAATTATCCCCTACTATTTCTTATAATGTAGAGGATGTATCTAGAGGCTCAAGGACGGGTTCGACTCACCCATGGTAAACGGGCCATCGGTGTTCGAGCCATCAAAGTTCTAATGTATTTAACTTTTAATAGACAACCTGCATCTCAGCCCATCTTTGCTTTGAGAAATAGATTGGGCTGCATGGTCCTTCCATGCAGAGCCGAAACTGACCAAACTTTTGAGTACTGGGAAACCGCTTAGAGGGTCTAAGCCTACCCAGGAAAAGTGGTGCTAGCCGAATTGTCCCTTAAATCCTAGGGATTTCTGTAGGTGGCAGGGCTTGAGATGTTATTTCTTCTTTATATTGAAAATTTCACAAAAGTCTCACAAAATTGGAAGAAAAGTCTCCAAAATGACACAAATAGTGTTCAACAGGGATGTAAAACTTCAACACAAACAAACAGAACATTTTATAGGGAATTGATACACTTGACATATTTTATGCCATTTCTTCCAAGGGAAACAACTTTCAAGACTTCCTTTAACAATGTTTTCCTTTAACTTTGGCCTGTCACTCTTAACCGTCATCACTGAAGACTGGTACAGATACCCAGACAAATAGTGTAGGTCCAGATGGTTGATTGATAATATTAGGCACAGACTTGCATCTAGGGATGGCAGCTTTAATGCAAGCATCCATATTTAACCTTGACCTACATTTGATGGTTCACTGACTTTACACCCCACAGGCGTGACATAGCCTTTTGCGGTTTCTTGTTTAAATATTATTTTCCATATACTGTTCTCTGTATGTCACTGTCAGTGTACTCCTATGAGTGCTCCCCAAAGTATAAGAAACTTACATGGGTGAGAGGGGTGGATGGAAAAATCCGTTCCGAGGGTCACTGTCCGGCATCACGGGGCTTGCCGAGTGATGCTGGACAGTGATCCCGAGGGATGGATTTTTCTACACCCATGTAGGATTCTTTTGCTTGCATACCTTCCATTTCTGAGCGTGAGATTTTAATGCTGCAGTCACTTCAGTCACCGACGTCTGCCATATAAGAATGTTTAGTGATGTCATGTAACGTGCTGTGATTTCAACCTTAATGATGGCGCATATGAGGTTGTATTCAACCAGTGCATTTATCAAACACGCGAGAATATTGGATTTTTGGTAAGAACCCCAGGGTTAGAACAGAATTTCTATCACAAGCTAAAACTCTATTTCCATATGGTGTGCAACAATACCGTAATTCCCTGTGTAAACCACACACTTTTTTCACCCAGAAAACGGTGAAAAAAATACCCTGCGTGTAATACAATGGCATAGAAAAATGCCATTGTTTTTCTCGAAAAGTCAGCAGGTCACGAAAACCCATTACAAATACAATGTGACACTTTGAGACCCTCATAAAGTTCGTTTGACATATTAATTCATTGAATCATTCATACCATTAAAAATGCAATCAATATTCCTATCTCAGACATCAACCTTTCATGCATATTACCTTTTATTAGCACAAAAATAACTTCCATATTTTCCACATTTTCACAGGCAGGTATACCCAAATTTACGTAATGAACTAATTTGCTGAATCTGAATAGACTGGTCACAAAACAGTGGTTTGTTGGAAATACAGAAATTCTGCATTTTTTGAAAACTTCTAATAATAATAATAATAAAAAAAATAATATTATTATTAATAAATATACTTATAGTATCAATTATGATAGTTAATGTATGTCAACAAAGTTCATAATTGCACAGGACATCTGGTTCCTTGAAGTCAGGCATGAATCACCGTTTTATTAACAGTAAATGCAAAATTGGCTCCTTTAATTGAGTGAGATGTTTGGCTCATGCTGAGGTGTTAATTATGGGATTAGCATAGAGAACGTGTGAATAACCAGAGGTGTCAAACTACTCAGTCTACCTGTAGATGCCTTTAATTTCTGTCAATAACGCTATGGAGCACCTGCCTTGGAGGCATGTTTTCACAATTTTACCTTTGGAAAGAAACCTGTTTATATCTTTCCTTGTGAAAGAAAACTGGGAAAACGCATTGTCATCTTTCATAACAAATGAATAACCGCAGACTTAAAATGTCACCTTGTCACACACCACCGTTATGGGTAAAGGGAGAACTGCCTATGCTACAAGAGAGAAACTAACCACTATTCTGTTCTATAACTACTGGGAAATATACCTATAACCAGTCAGGCTATTTTGATAGTAACCAATCAAAATTCGTGTACTTTCATTTTCAATCAAAATGGCGTCTGAGAAAAGCATTCTGTGATACTTGGGAAAAGCATGTGCGTGTTTTAGACTGGAATATCTTTTTTTACACATATCTTGGACTCAGAATTGAGGTGCGTGTTATAGATGAGTGCGTGGTATACACAGGGAATTACGGTACAGCATACGTCCATAAATACTGCACAAGTCTGTACATGGACTGTGTCTCAAATAATTTGTTTTTATTGTTTTCCAGAATTATTCCCTATTTGTCACAGTCTATAGCTCAGTACAGTGTACTCCTATGAATGCTCCCCACAGTATCGCATATGTCCCTGAATACTGTACAAGTCTATACATGGACTGTGTCTTAAACGATTGTTTTCCAGGATTGTTCCCTATTTGTCACAGTCTATAGATCAGTACAGTGTACTTCTATGAGTGCTGCCCACAATATGGCATATGTCCATGTACAAGTCTATACATGAACTGTGTCTCAAATAATTACTTTCTATTTTCCAGGACTGTTCTCTATTTGTCACAGTCTATAGCTCAGTACAGTGTACACCTATGAGTACTCTACACCAAATAGAACATATAGGAGAGAAAATTCAAACTAGACCTTTAGGAATACTGATGCCATCAGCTCGTAAGTACATACTTATGCATTCTTCTCACTGAGTTTATAGTTTCTGAAAGCTAAAGAAAACATTTGTTTATATGACACAACAGGATCAACCCCACTATATACAGGTGATTTTTGATGCCTCAAACAGCTATGGCTCGTTTACCATGGCTGAGTCGAACCCGTTCTCGAGTCCTTAGGGAATTCCTCTTAATAAGAAGTAGTGTGGGATAATTACGGAGATTTTCAACTTTTATCTTGCAAATGTATGCTGTGTGTACTCATTAGAATCGCCTCGATGAGGCGATTCTAATGAGTATATACAGCATACATTTTTTATAGAACACTTAAGTGATGTCCTAAAATTAACTCCGTTATGCGTCCTAGCAGTAACGCTCAGTGGCTCGAACTAACCCTGTCTCGAACAGATTTTCTTTGTCCCGAAGGCGTTCGAGCCAATGAGGTTTGACTGTATGTAGGTCTGGCCAAATGTGTAAGAGCACTGACTCTTATACATTTGGTCTCATACCACTGTGGGTTTGTGTCTCACTCGAGTTTTTGTTCACATCTGATTGACAGTTGGCTCAGTATAAGCAAAATAATTTTAAATGGCCATAATACCAAATAAAAAGAATCCTCCGTGGTGAAGTGGTTATGCTATTTGCCTCATAAACCAGGGGTCGCGGGTTTGATCCCGGGCTTCTCCAGACTTTGGGATGAGTCCTTAACCCTTTACCACTCAGATACGTGTTTTTACGTGTCTGCACCCCCCCCCCCCCCATTTTAAGCCCCAGAGGCACCTAAAATCTGCATTTCTACCCCTGGAGAGTTATGTTTGCTTTAGGATTTGTTGGGCAAAAAATGACCTGTTTTTTCGCGCGCCTCCCCACTAAAAATATTCTGGGGGGGATTGAAGGGGGGCAGCGCCCCCCTCACATCCCGAAAAATTTTGGGTGTATGGCCCAACCGGCCGCTAAAATTTATATCTGAGGGTGTCTGGGGTCAAAAATGCCTGAAAACTGATGCTGATAAAACATGCTGCAAACTGTGAAAATGGCCAGTGCCAAACACCTTAAATGTTGCCTTGACAGCTGTGTGAAGATTAAAATGTGGTCAAAAATTCATGTGAAAACACACTTTTTGCCAACTTTGAGATGCCCCCTCTTTACCATGACAACAATGATCAAGTCATGAAAGGTTGCATTTGAAAGGCTACTGCCCAATAAACATTCAAACTGAGTTTGGTGTAAAACAGACCATCCATTAAGAAACAATGGCTAGTTGAAGTTGCTGTCAGGTGCAACACTGTGAAAATCAGCGAAATTCACAAAATCCCTGAGTGGTAAAGGGTTAAACTGAGATCCCGTCTCTGCATGAACTAGCTGTTGGTGGGATGTTAAACTCACACACACGCACCAAACTAAAAAAAAAGGATTAAGTCTGGGTGACCTTTGTTTGGAGCCAATGTTTTTTACTTATGTCTAGAAGACCACTTAATGGATGAAATTCATAAGTTGTATATTGATACCAAGATTTACTCCAATGACCTGTATTTTATGGTCCAATGATTTATCTTGAGGACAGTTTTCCCCTGAATTTTACCCCCAGCATGCTGAATATTCCAATATTCTAAAGTCCTCCCCCAATATTCAGCCAACCGGGCTGCAGGATTTCAGTTTTTACCATGGATTCAGAAGCAGTATAGCAAAAACAGTATTGATTCTGATCAGCTTGCTTGAGAAGCCAGCTGATCTGGATCTATTCTTTTTCCATAACATGATATACAGTCGAACTTCGATGGCTCTAACCCCTTTGTGACCGTGGAAATTTGTTCCAGACAGCGGTAGTTTGAGCCACTGAGGGTTACTATTAGTGCCATACCAGGAGGCATAATGGAGATAATTGTGAGTGAGTGTTTGAGTTTTACGTCTCACCAACAGCTAAGATCATACACTGACGGGACCTCGGTTTGAAGACTCATCCGAAAGTCTGGAGAAGCCCGGGATAGATCCTGCGACCCCTGATCTAGAAGGTGAATAGCATAACCACTACACCACTGAGGCTTCATTTCAGCTCAGTGTCGATTAAAAGTCCCACAAAATTGGAAGCAACGTCTCCAAAATGACCTTTACAGTGTTGATGGGGACGTTAAACCTCAAATCAAACAAACAAACAAATTGAGGTGATTCTAATGAGTACACACAGGATACATTTGCAAGATAAAAGAAGAAAATGTCCCTAAATTATGTCTATTTCGTATTCTGGGGAATTCCCTGTAGTCTCAAGAACGGGTTCAACTTCTCATACATTTGCAAGAGAAAAAAAGAAAATCTCGCTAAATTATGTCTATTTCGTATTTGGAGGAATTCCCTTCGGACTCAAGAACGGGTTCGAATCATCCATGGTAAACAAGCCATTAGAGTTTGAGCCATTAGTTTATACTAATTTCTTTAAGTTTGATTGCCATGAAAGCTCCAAACTTATTGAATCGCTCTTGAACACTCATTCCAGATGTTATCGCACACGCAAGAGAGAGGCAGTGACTAACACCACTGCTACCCATTTACACTTGGGTTGAGTGGGGCTTTGTCATAACATGTCTTGCCCAAGGACACCCCTCGACTCCTTTGGCCGGATTCAAACCCACCACCTCTTGATCATAAGTTGAACACGCTAACCACTGAGCTATCGAGCCAATGAATTTCTACTGTATCTGGGTTCAGCATGGTGAGCTGGTGAGGATTGAATTTGAGAATTTGATTTGTAAGTACACTGTAGATCCAATATATCGCTATCCTTTATTTCACGATATCCAATATATCGCGGATCGGCCGTGGACCCCAATTTTTCACGAGCAAAAATAAAAAAAAATCAAACAAGATAAATAAAATAAAAAAAAAATACAATATTTTTGCTGTTACTGACTGTAAATCGTTCCGGTATTGATTTTGTTCGCGCCTACTGCATCACACCTGTTTGCAAACAATTCAATCAACACCAATCAGTGCACAACAATTGGCAGTCAATTATTGTTAATTGTCACACTTCTCATAATCAGTGTCATAATTGAGTACATCTGCTAATACTCAATCAATTAACAATGTCCACACGCCAACTATTTAACCGGCAGTCATACAGAGCATCCTCGTTGTTTTCTTCACAACTTACATGCGAAAATGTCAGCTATGAACAAGCCCCCAATTCCCAATCAGCAAAAAATGTCGCGGCAATGCCTGGTCGACGGCAACACGTTGTTTTAACGTCATATCAATGTTGATCCGACGTTGGTTCGTTTTTTTCTGCTAACTGTTTTGTTTTGGTTAGATGTACACTGTCCCAGCCATTTTTAATAATTTCAAGCAGAAAATTAAACGAAAAAACAAACAATACAATAAAATAAAAAATAAAATAAGTAAAGATAAATTAAATAGTACAGCAGACATAACAAGCAAAGGGAAGCAAATCCTGTTTGACCAAGCACTTTGATATGGGAGTAGTTTCCCTTGATGGGCCGGTTCGTTTTTTTTCTGCTAACTGTTTTGTTTTGGTTAGATGTACACTGTCCCAGCCATTTTAAATAATTTCAAGCAGAAAAATAAACGAAAAAAACAACAACAAACAAAACAATAAAATAATATAAAAAATAAATATTAAATAGCACAGCAGACATAACAAGCGAAGGGACGCAAATCCTGTTTGACCAAGCACTTTGATATGGGAGTAGTTTCCCTTGATGAGCCGGAGAAACCAGTACAGGAAACAATAGCGTCAATAATGGCGTCCTTATTTGACATTTCAGCGATCGCATGTTTTCAAGCACGGTTTTTAAGCTGAACTCGATTGTAAGTTAATTGATAGACATAGTCCTCGTTGTTTTTACTGCTACTGAGTTGTTCTGACCCTACTTTAATGATGAACTACGGCCGATAGCCTTACTGTCATCCATTAATGTGTATTGAATAGTGGCGTCTCGCAGTCTCAGTAAACTATCTCTGACCGCGACTTGTATTTGCAAACCAAAATATCACCGCGACTTATATCGCGATCTGGATATATCACGATAGCGGAACTTGGACCCCAAAGACCGCAATATATTGGATCTACGGTTTAGCTTTATTAACTGTTTCAGCCTGCCCAGACTACAGAGCTCCGGAGTTATTCAGCTTTGAGAGTGTTTCTGGTTATACTATGCACGGGATGTACTATCGGCCACATGATCAGGAGCCGGGAAGAAAATATCCAACTGTTCTGTTCGTGTATGGTGGTCCTCATGTACAGTTAGTTACCAACTCCTTTAAAGGCTTAAAGTAAGTGTTTTTCTTGCTTTTTAGCTTATGGCCCAGTCATCACTATTAAAGTAATGTCTAAGCCTACCCAGTAAAAGTGGTGTGAGAAGGGTTGTCCGTTAAACTAGCAGTTTCTTTCGGCGACAGGGCTTACGACAACATTTCATCTCAATGTTGGGTAAAACCCCCACAAAATTGGAAGCAACGTCTCCAAAGTGACCTAAATATTGTTGACTGGGATGTAAAACCTCAACACAACAAAAAGAAACTTGTGTCGAGCTGGACAGTTTACATAACCACACTTGGAGGGTCAGAGCTGACCGAGAAATTTAGGGGAGAAGTTATATTTTCTCAGTGAAAATTAAAACAGAGAAATTTTGTAGCTGAATTTTGTTTTCCTTTATATTTTTTATGCATTTTGACAGTTTCCTCAGCTTAAAGTTGGGAGAAGTTAAAGGGAATGTGAACACCTGGTAGATTTTTCTGCCAATTTTCGAAGGGAGACAACTTTTGGGACTTCCTGTTCATTTTTCTATAAGCCCTGGCCCACTAAAAAAGGGGGTCTACTCTCAAAGGAAAGAATTTGCTCCTCAGGAGCAAATTCTTTCCTTTAAGAGTTGACCCCTATTGACATGGGAGACAAAAATAGTTTTGCAGGAGTTGCCTCCCCTTAAGGTGTTCCCATTCCCCCTAAAGCTGGGAGAAATTTGAGTCTGTAGGGTAACTGTTCCTCCCACTTCTCCCTTCAAAATGACTTGAAAACATGAGACCATTAAACTTCGTTCTTGCACACAAGACACGGAAATCTGTGGTTTTAGCCTGGGATAGAAATTCTGTTCTTACCCTGGTGTTCTTACCCTGGCAAACTACATATTAATTGGCCACCACCCATCGGGGCTTGAAGAAATATATGGGTTTCATGATGCTTCCAGGCAGAGCTGAAACCGACTCGCACACAAGTACTGGTAAACCGCTTAGAGGATCTAAGCCTGCCCAGGCAAAGCGGTGCAAGTCGGCCCTTTTGGTTTCATTGGGCGACAGGGCTTGAGATGTCATTTCATCTCAATGTCGGGTAAAAGTCCCACAAAATTGGAAGCAACGTCTCCAAAAGGACCTTTACACTGTTGACGGGGATGTTAAACCACAAATCAAACAAACAAACAAAACTACATATTAAGTATAGTGTGCAAAAAATAAAACATAAAATAAAATTTTCGGTTTGATGTGCAAGAAGAAGAATCTAATATTGGGTTATGTTGAAGATGGGTGTTTCCAACCCTCGGGATGACCGTGCATAGCCTCGGTTCCACTCAGCATGGTTGTCCCTCGGGCCGGAAACGCCAATCTACTAAAGAGCCCCATATCAGATTCTTTTATTCTTTAAACCGAGGTCCTGTCTCCGTATGACCTCAGTTGTTGGTGGGACCTAAAACTCAAAGACTTACTCACTCTCAATATGAGAATGGGGGTGGTTGGGTTAGGCATATTGTGTCACTGGGGCATCCATCTGATATGGGCTGACAGTTGGACAAGGCCTGCTGTCCTTACAGCAGGTAAGAGGAAAGTTCATCTCTTTCTCCACTGTCATCACTTTCCTCTACTATCTCTTCTATCACGGCCCCCGCCCATCGGGGCTCGAAGAAATAGATGGGCTGCATGATGCTTCCACGCAGAGCTGAAACCGACCAGCACACCAGTACTGGCAAACCGCTTACAGGATCTAAGCCTGCCCACACAAAGCGGTGCGAGTCGGACCATCCATGCTTATAAACCCTATTGGTTTCATTGGATGGCAGGGCTTGAGATATCATTTCATCTCAATGTCGGGTAAAAGTCCCACAAAATTGGAAGCAACCTCTCCAAAAGGACCTTTACAATGTTGACAGGGATGTTAAACCTCAAATCAAACAAAATCTTTTCCCCCCTTCTCTGAAATGATCCACAAGGGTTGATGTGTCGTTAAATCCAAAACAATCAATCAACTGACATGAGTAGTTTGAGCAACTGATGCTAAAGCAGTTTAAATGGAAACTTTAGGGGGTATTCATTGCTCTATTAAACAAAGGTATGTTGTGTTATAAGATTTGCATCACCTAAGTCTAATGAGCACACACAACATACCTTTTCAAGGTAACATGGGAAATAGCTCCCTAAACATTCATTTTCTGGAGGAACTGGAAAAATTCCTGAGGGACACAAGAAGGAATGCAAATCAGCCCAGATTAACCCATAAAATGCCAGTCACGACAATTGTCGTCTGTTTTGCCGTCTGCCAGTTCCCTCAAAAGTCATCATTCGCAAAGAGTGAGGACCAAGATCAGACTGCTCCTATAGGAGCAGTCTGATCTGAGCCCACACTGTATACCAGAATGCAAAAAAAATATTTTTAAAAAGTTTACAAGAAGATTCAGCAGATGACATCAGCAGACGACATTTTCAGATTTTGTTTTTTCTCTGCAGCTTAAAGGTTAATGAGCAACTGATTTCTTTCAAAGTTACAAAAAACTCATCCATATGGCATATTGCACTCTATCATATCTCAAAAACAGTTATTTTTCTGATGAAAATTTGCAATACTTTTCTCACTGATACTCCAAACATAGATTGTGGGTGCTGGTTAGAATGGCCTCAGTTAGGCAGTTCTAACCAGTACCCACAACCTATGACTTGAGCAAATATTAGAAAATAATTTCTTGCACACGAGTTAAGGAGATCACTAGTTTTAGCTTGGGATAGAAATTCTGTTCTAACACAGGTGTTCTTTCCCAGGGACAGGGTAAAATCAAATATTCTCACAAGTTTGATAATGCAGTGGTTGAATACGGCCTCATTTCGCCGTTGTTAATGTTGACGTCACAGCACGTTACTTGACGTCACTAAACATCACTGTAGTGTCATCACAATATGGCGGACGTCCGCAACTGAAGTGACTGCAGTATTAAAAATCCACGCTCAGAAGTGGAAGGTATGCAAGAAAAAGAATCCTACATGGGTGTGAAGGGTGGATAGAAAAATCTGTCTCTCGAGATCACTGTCTGGCATCATGAGGCTTGCCGAGTGATGCCGGACAGTGATCCCGAGGGACGGATTTTCCGTCAACCCCTCACACCTATATAAGATTCTTATAGTACATCCCTGTAAACTCCAGCTTTATCGACATATAGAGTGGGGTTTACAGGGGTCTTCATTACACGAATATGTTAACATGATGAGCATCAGCAGAAACTACATTGAAATACAGGGTCAAATTGTTTAAAGCCTCGTTAACTTAACGAGCTCCTTAGTGGTCATATTGTTAACTGTTCTAGCAAGTACAATATCTAAAATTTTGGTATTTTTGCTGAAAAAATGTGAGTAGCTTTTGCATTAGCTAAAAGCTACTCACATTTTTTCAGCAAAAATATTAGTATATTTGCCACATTAAATGATCAAAGTTTTAACAATTTGTTAACTAATGACGTCATTAGTTTTGAATAACTGGCCCCAGATTACAGATTCTCATTTTCCAGCTAAACCCTGTATTGATATGTACATTATAGTCTTCTGTAATGGGACTCTGTGGCCTAGTGGATAAGAGTGCTGACTCTTAACCATTAGGTCTCTCACTGCTGTTGGTTCGAGCCAGGCTCAGGTCATATGTGAGACGCTAAGTTCAACTGATGGTCAAGTGTTTTTTCTCCGGGTACTCTGGTGTTCGTCCACCTCTGATTAATGATTGGCTCGATATGGTTGAAATAATCTTGAAAGGGCCGTAAAATAAAAAAAAAAGACGTAGCAGTTTCTTTGTCATTTCATCTCAATGTCTTTAAAAGTCCCACAAAACCGGCAGCAACATCTCCAAAAAATGACACATATAGTGTTGATGGGGATGTAAATCCTGAACACAAACACAAGCACAATCTATGATAACAACAATTTGCATTTTTTTTCCAGACCTATTGATATGTGTTTTTTAAGCCCTTTTGATGTATGAATCCTTCTGTTAAGTATAAGGAAATTTTATAGATATTTGACCTTGACATTCCAGGTTTCTACGGTTACACACTTTAGCCTCCCAAGGATATGCCGTAGTTGTGATAGATGGGAGAGGGTCAAGCAGTCGTGGCCTCAACTTTGAAAGTCGTCTCAAACATAAAATGGTGAGATTTTTTAACCCATTGTATACTAGTGGACTATTCCATTGCTATATGTTGGATAAGCCCATTTGTCATATAAGGGGTGGTAGGCCTATGTTTTCGTTTTTATTCCATTTTTGACGGAAAATTTTTTAAAGCAAATAGTGCAGGCCCTGATCAGACGCCGCGTTCTGCGGCGTCTGATCTGGGCCTGCACTGTTTGCCAAGGTACCCCTTTAGGGGTTTCCCACATACAATGGGTCAAGGATGTTAAGCCTTTGAGCTGTAATCACATCTAACAGAAATGACGTTTTCAAATTTATTTTTTTTTCAGTGAAAATAAGGCTTGACATTACATGTGAATTGTCTCCTGGGCAGAAATGAAAATTCACATGAAATTTCAAGCCTTTCTTCTCTGAATAAAAAAAAAAAACAAGAAAAAAGATGACATTGTTGTCTGCTGTAGAAGTTTCTGTAGTGTCCGAAGCAATGTCTCCAAAATGACCTAAATAGTGTTAACTTGGAAGTAAAACCAGAATTCAAACAAAAAAGATGAGATAGTCTACTAGAAAACTGAGCTGAGTCTTTTCACTAGTATTTTTGCCACAATTATTGAACATGGTCTAATTTGTGTTCAGCAATGCTTTCTAACTCTATAAAGATGCAGAGAAAAACAGGATAACCAGCACAGTGGTCACGTTCTTTTGCCAGGAGATGACAACTGCCCCTTTTCAATCAGCAGAAGGGAGAGAACGACCATGAAAAAGGTTTTCAAGATCGGTCTCCACAAATGAATCTTGCTGACCAAAAAGGTATCAAACCCTCGTCCTCCTGATCACCATACAGGGTTCTTCTCTCCCTTACTTAAAAGCCCATGTGGTGTAGTGGTTTAGCTACTCGCCTCATATACCATGGGTCGTGGGTTTGATACCAGGCTTATCGGATGATTGAGTCTTTAACCCTTTTTGTACCAAATGGAATCTCCCACCTTATATATACAGTAGAACCTGTCTTAGTGGCCACCTGTATTAAGCAAGCAACCTGTCTTAAGCAAGCATGCATTCAGTACCCCCAATAGGCAAATGTGTTAAATTTCACCTGTATTAAGCAAGCACCTGTCTTAAGCAAGCACATTTTGGTTATCCCTTAGGTTCTTGCTTAATACAGGTTTGACTGTAGCAGGAGTCAATTTCAAAATTTAAGGGTGACAGATTGTGTTTACTTCAAAATTTGCAACATCTGCAGTGTCCGATCTGGCCCTGCACTGTTTACCTGCTAACCATTTTGGGGTTTCAGGTACAAAATGGGTTTTGTTTGTTTGATTTGAGGTTTAAGGTCCCTGTCAACACTGTATAGGTCATTTTGGAGATGTTGCTTCCAATTTTGTGGGACTTTTACCCGACATTGAGATGAAATGAGATCTCAAGCCCTGTCGCCCAAGTACAAAATAGGTTAAGTGAGGTCCTGTCTCTGTATGACCATAGCTGTTGTTGGGATGTAAAACTCAAGCGCACACATTCTCTTCCTTACAGGGTACAGTGGAAGTTGAAGATCAAGTGGAAGGGCTGCAATATCTGGCGTCTCAAGTGGACTTTATAGACTTAAACAGGGTGGCTATTCATGGCTGGTCCTATGGTTAGTTCGTTTGTTTTAATTGGAGTTTAATGGCCCAGCCAATACTATTTAGGTAATTTTTGAGCCAGACAGTTTACCTATCCACACTTTTCCTGGGCAGGCTTATACATAAGCTGTTAACCAGTACAGTGCACATTCTTTTGCCAGAAAATGACAACTGCCCTTCTTGAATCAGCAGAAGGGAGAGAAAGACCATCGAAAAAAATTCATGATCAGTCTCCACACATGAAGGTAGGTAACGATCCCGCGTCCTCCTGATTACCAGTCAGTTGTGCATCCGACTGAGCTACCAAGACCAGCGGGTCCTATGGTTGGTCATCTTGTAAAGTTAACCCTCTTAATACCGACATTTAATATAACGATAATATAAGAATCCAATATGGGGTTCTGTTGTAGATGAGCATTTCCAACCCGAGGGACGACCGTGCTGAGCAGAACCGAGGCTATGCCTCGGTTCCGCTCAGCACGGTCATCCCGAGGGTTGGAAACGCTCATCTACAACAGAACCCCATATTGGATTCTTTTTCTTGCACAACACCTCCGGTTAGTTTTGACAGCTTGCACATGTATATTGTTTACAAAATAAAAGTAGTGCGGAAGTAGTTCCGGCAGTTGAATAGAATTGAAGCGCATTTATGTTAGTTGCATGGGTCGGAACACCAGGGTCAGAACATAAATTTCTATCCCAGGGTAAAATCACGGATTTCCTTGTCTGGTGTGCAAGAAAACCTGTTAATACATTCTCAATGGATTAAGGGGAATAGATACACCTTCAGGGGAGGCAACTCCTGCAAAAGTATTTTTGTCTCCCATGTCAATAGTGGTCTACTCTTAAAGGAAAGAATTTGCTCCTCAGGAGCAAATTCTTTCCTTTAAGAGTAGACCCCTTTTTCCGTGGGATAAGAGTTTATAGAATTCATAGAAAAGTATATAAGAAGTCCTGAAAGTTGTCTCCCTTTGAAAAATGGCGGAAAAATATGCCAGGTATTCCCCTTTAATTCTTAGCTCAAGTTATGATGGATTAATCGAGATATTAACAAATGTTGAAATTATTTAATACTCCAAGAAACAAGTGTTGTGGATATTTGTTAGAATTGCCCTGAATTACAAATGAGAAGAGATGTTTTTGTTTTTTTATTACACACAAACTTCTGACAAGAATTACCGGTTAACCCTTTCCACTCTGATGATCATGGCCCAATTGTTCAAAGCATTGTTAGCTTAACCAGCTTGTCAAATTGTTAACTGGTCTAGCAAGTAAAATATCGAATTCTCTGTAATTTTTGCTGGAAAAAATGTGAGTAGCTTTTGCAAATGCAAAAGCTATTCACATTTTTTGCAGCTAAAATATTAGCATATTTGCCATATACATTAACTAACAACATTGTTTGTTTTGAACAACTGGCCCTAGTACAGATACCAAAACAGAGCTGTCTGATCAGGATCTACACTATTTGCCCTACTATTTATGTTTTTGACTATACACCACTATTTACAAGAATTCTAGGTTGGAAGAGTCTCTTTCAGCCCTGTTGATCAGTAGATATCTATGCACACAAGATGGTAGATATTTAAGAAACAAGATGGTAGATATCTATGCAAACATGATTGTAGATATCTATGCAAACAAGATGGTAGATATCTATGCAAACATGATTGTAGATATCTATGCAATCAAGATGGTAGATATCTATGCAAACTGGGGCCTCCGTGGCCTAGTGGTTAAGAGTGCTGACTCTTAACCATTAGGCCTCTCACCGCTGTGGTTCAAGCCTCACTCGGGTCACATGTCAGACGCCAAGTTATGCAATGGAAGGTCAGGTGGTTTTTCTCCGGGTACTCTAGTTTTCGCCCACCTCTGATTAACAATTGGCTGGATATGAGTGAAATAATCTTGAAAGGGCCGTAAAACCAAAACCAAAAGAAAAAACCTATGCAAACAAGATGGTAGATATCTATGCAAATAAGATGGTAGATATCTATGCAAACAAGATAGTAGATACCTATGCAATCAAGGCAGTAGATATCTGTGCTAACAAGGCAATAGATATCTATGCAAACAGTGAAGATCTAGACAAGACGGCTCATAATGAGCCAGCCAGGGCTGGAAAAGTCTTGTTGCCATGACAAGTAAAATATTTTTGAAGGACGAGTATACCTTTTGTTTAGTTCTAATGTAGTTTTCAAAAACGTACATGTCCTTGTCATGTAGGACGAGTGAAATTTTGAACAAACCCTGCCACCTCATCCGGATCACCACTGTTTGCCATCCTTTTTATTGTGGCACCTGCTATTGGCATGATGACATGTGGGAGTCCAAACCGTTAACATATGCAACCACCCTAGCATTCACCCAAATGGCCAAGTTTACTACAGGCGCAACATACATGTAGCCTTTGGTGGAATTCTTGTGCTGTAAAAAAAAACCTATTTATAGTGAAGGAAATGTCCAGCTTCTAAGATGGACGAGTCCGCTTTTGAAACTCAAGAGGTGAAAGAATTTACATTTTCATTGCAGGAGGTTACTTGTCTCAGATGGGGCTGGTTCAGCGACCTGATATATTCAAGGTTAGTACCACCTAAAACTAAGACTAAATCTGATTTAAAAAGCTTATTGAGAATATTTTAGTTGTTCTTTCATTTTGTATTCTGCACCTAGTGTATCCTATTAAGAGACCATCTTTGGGACTGTTCAGACGTGGTCTTAACCCATTTAGTACCAGAAACCTCAAAACGGGTACCTTGGCAAACAGAGCAGGCCCAGATGAGACGCCGCAGAACGCGGCATCTCATCAGGGCCTACACTATTTGCAGAAAGTTCAGCCATTTCCCAAATCAATTTTGAAGAAAACACAACCTGACATCCCTAAATTTTGAAATGGACTCTTGCTATATATAAAGAGGAAGATTCCATATGGTACAAAAAGGGTTAAAGACCACATTTGAACAGTCCCAAAGGTGGTCTTAATGTGGAAAATTTACTATAATTTCATTCATGATACACACAAACCACATTATGACTGATTAAGACTTGTCGCTTAGGTCACAAGTGAGATGCTGAGTTCTGCAGCAGAAGATCAGCTTTTTATTTTTACGGGGTACTCCAGTTTTTGACTTCCTGATTAACAATTGACTCTATATTAGAAATAAAAAATATCATAATCAGGAGGTTGTTTGGCATTACAATTTTTATGATCAAGACAAATTTCATGCTCAAAAGAGCTAAGGATGAAAAAAAAGGCTTCATAACCCGGTAGCCAGGTCAGTACATGCCTTTGTGATTTCAGGAATTATAGTAAGATAGGTTACATGAAGGGGTGGTTGAGTGAGGCCAAAGTGTCTTGTATCTGGCATCCAGCTGATACCGTCTTAAAGTTGGACAAGGCCTGTTGTTCTTGCAGCAGGTAAGAGTAAAGGCAGAATATTTTTATTTCTCACTTTTTGCCTCATTCTCCCCTTTCCAACTCGTCTCCTCTGCTATCTCTTTTCTCCCTTTCTGTGTGGGATGACAAAAAATGACTGCCAAGGGTTGAAATGTTGTTAAACCCTAACTCTTGTCTTGCTGTTCACGACAACCCCTATCTTTGCAAACAGTGTAGATCCTGATCAGATGGCTTCTTCAGAAGCCATCTGATCAGGATCTACACTGTTTGTGGCATTCAGTTTATGAATTTGTAGCAATAAATTACATCAAGTAATTTGATTGGTTGATAGACAGAAATGGAGGTGGCTTAAATGAATATTCAGCAAGATAAGGGTTAAGACAAAAATAACAAGTTTATATGAAGATCTGTTCACTTTTCCCTCATATTTCAGGTGGCCATAGCAGGTGCCCCAGTAGTAAACTGGGAGCTATACGACACCGGTTACACCGAGCGGTACATGGACGTACCTGATGATAATGAAGTAGGATATCTACTTGGGAATGTACTTCACTACCTTGATAAATTTCCCGATGAGTAAGTTGTATTTTAAACTTTTTTTGTATAGGAAACCCGGAAAGGGAGCAGTGCAGGTGGCATCTGCTCAGAAGCTACACTGTATGCAAAATAGCCCCATCAGTGCTTGGAGAAATAGATTGGGCTGCATGGTAAGGTCAAAATATACGATGCAGTGTTTGGTAAGATTTAACAGCCTGTGAAACTTATTAGACAAGGTAAAAGCTGGTACTGTACATTCTCGACAAAAATAGCCCATGGGGCTGCTCTGCTAAGCTGTTGACAAAAGTCGCCTATGGTGGCCAAAAGGGGAACAAACCTCTTAATGTTGCAGGGTATTTTTGAAAAAAAAAAAAATAGTAGATTTTCATAGATTATTATTTTTTTTTGGTTTGGGTTTTACGGCCCTTTCAAGATTATTTCACTCATATCGAGTCGATCGTTAATCATAGGTGGGCGAAAACCAGAGTACCCGGAGAAAAACCACCTGACCTTCCGTTGCAGAACTTGGCGTCTCACACGTGACCCAAGCGAGGCTCGAACCCACGGCGGTGAGAGACCTAATGACTAAGAGTCAGCGCTCTTATCCATTAGGCCACGGAGGCCCGTTTTCATAGATTTATGTATTGACACATTTTCATTCGCATGATAATACAGGTTCAGGGTTGAAAAATTCTCACAGGCATTTAATGGAGACCTTGAGGTGGGGTCATGCAGGAAGTAATGCATCGAACCATATTACAGTAGAACTTCGATGGCTCGAACACCGATGGCTTGTTTCCCATGGCTGGGTCGAACTCGTACTAGAGCCCCTAGGAAAATCCTCAAGATAAGAAATGGTTGGGGATGATTAAGGAGATTCTAGTCTTTTATCTGGCAAATGTGTGCTGTGTGTACTCATTAGAATCGCCTCGGTGAGGCGATTCTAATGAGTACACACAGCAAACATTTTCATTGTCCAACATCGAAAGATGTTCAAAAGTATCTCGTTATGCCTCTTGGCAGTGACCTTCAGTGGCTCGAACTACCGCTGTCTAGAATAAAATTTCATGGTCCAAAAGGGGTTCGAGCCATCGAAGTTCGACTGTAGTTGGCTGCACACTCACATATTTGAAGAAAGTAAATCCGAGAATGCGAAGGGGTTAATTGTTTGTCAGTTGTGTTGCGAGCCAAGCGTAGCAGAAAGTAACAAGCCTTTTAAAAAAATTAACAAAATTTATTTACAAACTATTTTTAACCTATTGTTATCACTGTAATGAAGGTAAGAAAGATAGAATTACAGTCCAACCTGTGTTAAGCAACCACCTCAGGGATGATCAAAATAAGCTTGCTTAAGACAGGTGCTTGCTTAATACAGGTGAAATTTAATGCATTTGCCTTTTTTGGGAACTAAATGCATGCTTGCTTAAGACAGGTTGCTTGCTTAATAGAGGTGGCCACTATGACAGGTTTGACTGTAGTTAGCTCTGCCATTAAATATCCTTGAAATTATTTTGTCTGGTTCCACGGTATGCACACTACAGTAGAACTTCAATGGCTCGAACACCAATGGCTCGTTTACTATGGCTGAGTCGAACCGGTTCTTGAGTCCCACGGGAATTTATCAATGTAAGAAATAGTGAGGGAAAATTTAGGATATTTTGTCTTTTATCTTGCAAATGTATGCTGTGTGTACTCATTAGAATCGCCTCAATGAGGCGATTCTAATGAGTAAACACAGCATACATTTATATTACAGAACACCGAAAAGAATTCCCAAATTTATCTAACGTTATGCCTACTGAATGTACTCCTCAGTGGCTCGAACTACCCCTGTCTCGAACAAATTGTCATGGTCCCAAAGGGGTTCGAGCCATTGAGGTTCGACTGTAAGTCTAAATGAATAATAATCCACAAGTAATCCAACAAAGAATTTAGAATTAAATGTTTTTAAAATACACAATCTGTAAACAAAATGTTTACCAACCATTACTTTGTTTGTTTTGGAGTTTTACGCCCAGTCAACACCATTTGGGTCATTTTTGAGCCGGTCAGTTTACCTATCAACACTTTCCTGGGCAGGCTTATACGTAAGCGGTTAACCAGTACAGTGCACATTCTTTCGCCAGAAACTGACAACTGCCCTTCTTGAATCAGCGGTAGGGAGAGAATGACCATAGAAAAGATTTCATGATCAATCTCAACGAAAGAATGTTGCCGACCCCGGCGGGAGTCGAACCCGCGTCCTCCTGATCACCAGTCAGACGTACCAACCATTACTAATCTCTGACTCATTTTCTAGATTCTTCCATCACAATGTCGAAAAACAGTAAACAAAATAATCACTATGCTGAAAGTGGGAATCAGAAAAAAAAATCTTATGCATAACAGTTGACCCAAAGTTACATATTGATTGTCATTTTTGATGTCCACGTGACTATCACTGATTTTTAGGAAATCCTGGTAATGGTTATTTTTAGAAAATAGCCAGATTATTCTTATCAATATAAAAAGTAGAAGTAAAACAAAGATCAGGAATTGATACAATTAACTTACTCCACCCATAAAAGACACCAAAGGGAAAGAAATACAAACATTAAGTGACAAGACCATAATGGAAACCTAAACAAAGGAAGGCCATAAGGACAGTTACTTTCCCACAAAATGGCCATATGGCCATCCAAAATTAAAAGACACAAGTGATACACACAGTAAGTAACAAACAACAACATAAATAAATCGCCACAGAAGAGCCGCCTTGGAACGGTCAGTGGAAGATTTCCACTAGGGGGCTTAAATCGATTTTACGTGGCCACAATCCTCGCCCTTACTTCCGTCGCGATTTAGACAAATAATTTGTTCAGTCCGCATGGTGTAGTGGTTATGCTACTCGCCTTGTAAACCAGGGATTGCAGGATCGATCCTGGGCTTCTCCAGACTTTTGGATGAGTCTTTAAACCGAGGTCCCATCTCCGTACGACCTTAGCTGCTGGAGGGACGTAAATCTCAAACACTCACTTATTCTTATCAATGTGAGGTCAGAGTGTTGCATAAGTGGGTTATCTGTAGAATCTGGACTGGAATCATGTGTTTGGATTGGCCAACAGTGTAGATCCAGATCAGATGCTGCAGAATGCAGCATCTGATCAGGGTCTACACTGTTTGCTTACAGCACATGAATTAAAGACTTTATTGAAACAGTCATGAGTCCCCATTCAAGACCATTTTTTCTTGCACATCTGGTAAGGAAATCCATAGTTTTAGCTTGGGACAGAAATTTTGTTCTGACCCTAGTGTTCTTACCTAAAATTGAATATTCTCCCATGTTTGTTAAATGCACAGGTTGAATACTACCTCATATTCACCGTCTTCAAGGTTGATGTCACAGTACGTTACGTGAGGTCACTAAACATTCCTCTAGTGTCATCACAATATGGCGTATGTCGGTAACCTCGCTAGGAAATGGAAGGTATGCAAGAAAAAGAATCCTACTTGGGTGTGAGGGGTGGATAGAAAAATCCATCCCTTAGGATCACTGTCCGGCATCACTCGGCAAGCTTTGTGATGCCGGACAGTGACCCTCGGGACGGATTTTTCCATCCACCCCTCGCACCCATGTAAGATTCTTATATTCTTGCACATCAGACAAGGAAATCCGTGCTTTTACCCTGGGATAGAAAATTATGTTCTGACCCTGGTGTTCCGACCATAAATCGAATATAATCGCGTGTTTGATTTTGTTTTGTTATGTTTGATTTTATGTTTAACGTCCCCGTCAACACTGTAAAGGTCATTTTGGAGACGTTGCGTCCAATTTTGTGGGACTTTTACCAGACATTGAGATGAAATGACATCTCAAGCCCTGTCGCCCAATGAAACCAATAGGGTTTATTAGCTTGGACGGTCCACCTCACACCGCGGTTCCCCAAATCGAATATAATCGCGTGTTTGATAAATGCACTGGTTGATTACAACCTCATGCACGGCGTTGTCATGCGTGACGTCACTAAACATTCACATTCCTGTTGTGTCATCACAAAATGGCGGACGTAGGTAACCGAAGTGACAGCAGCATTCAAAATTCGCAATAGAAATGGAAGGTATGCAAGAAAAAGAATCCAATATGGGTGTGAGGGATGGATAGCAAGCCTCGTGATGTGATGTCGGACAGTGACCCTCGGGCCAGATTTTTCCATCCACCCCTCACACCCACATAAGATTCTTATATTCTTGCACACAAGACAAGGAAATCCATGATTTTACCCTGGGAAAGAAATTTATGTTCTGACCCTGGTGTTCCGACCAAGGCAACTAACATAAATGCGCTTCAGTTCTATTCAACTGCCGGAACTACTTCCGCACTACTTTTATTTTGTAAACAATATACATGTGCGAGCTGTTAAAACTGTTGTGCAAGAAAAAGAATCCAATATTGGGTTCTGTTGTAGATAGGCGTTTCCAACCCTTGGGATGACCGTGCTGAGCGGAACCTCGGCGTAGCCTCGGTTCCGCTCAGCACGGTCATCCCTCGGGTTGGAAACGCTCATCTACAACAGAACCCCATATCAGATTCTTATATTCTAGCCTACACTCAGAGACAACCAACCCACTGGTGCTTTCAGTACTTTGATTTTCATCTCTCAGCTCAAACATCCTTTTCTTTACAGAGAGAACAGATTGTTAATAGTTCATGGTTTAATAGATGAGAATGTACATTTCCAACACACCAGTGTATTGGTGAATGGTCTAGTCAGAGCTTGTAAACCACATCAGTTACAGGTAGGTTCAGGCAGCTGTTTAACCAATTTGTATTCAGGTGTTGTCAGTATATCTCAAATTCCCTGAGTCCATGAGTAGATTTGGTACAGTGCCTTTCGCATGCTTTGTGCATGCAGACCAAATGGCCATATTCGCTACAGCTTCCAAAATGGCCTATATAGTGTTGATGGGGACGGTGATCAAACAGATCATGATGTTGAGCAGAGCTTATTGTTTCAAGGTTATGGTCCACCAAATAATAATAGAGTTATGCTCCTTTGAATATTTCTGAAAACATTTAGTTTCCGGATAACTTGGACGTTAAACCTCAAATCAAACAAACATATTATAAAAATTCAGACACCTTGAGGACTTGCTGTAATTCTCCTCAAATTTAGCAAATTTGTTTCATGATCCAACAGGGAGTACAAAAGGTGCAAACAGTATCGCAATCAGTGTAGACCCTGATCAGACTGCTCCTTCAGGAGCAGTCTGATCTGGGTCTACACTGTTTGCTTAGGCCTGCCTGTCCCAATACTTTGGCTCATTATGGTACAGCCAGTTCAAAATTCATAGAAAAGGTGACCATTTTACTTAGGTGAATCAAGCCAAAAGGCAGTGTATGAAATGGTTGCGATATTCAGGCATAAATACAATGTTGTAAGCCTCTGTGACCCTGTGGTTAACAGTGCCCCCCCCCCCCCCCCCATCTCTCACCCCTGTGGGTTCCAGCCTTTCCTCTGGTCCTATGTGAGACGCCAAGTTCTATCAGGACAGTCAGTCGATTTTCTTCGAGTACCCTGGTTTTTGCCCACTTCTACAGGCAGTTTTCTTGATATAAGTGAAATAATTTTGAAAGGGTCGTAAAACCAAGATAAAAAAGAAATACTGCCTTTCATGGTATTTGTTAGTTAGGGCCCCGCACTGAAAGTGTGGGTGCCCTATAGTAATCACTCTGTCCGTCCGTCCGTCTATCTGTCTGTCTGTCCGTCCATCTGTCCGTCCACAAATTTCTGTTAGCGCTGCCGGGGCCCTAGTCAATTTCACTGACAGCTCTAGTTCCAAATCAGAAGGCAAATTTAAATATTCACATTTATCATATGACGTCGGGTCTGAGAGTGTAATAACGCCATGTAATATTTTCGATAATCCACTAGTGGATTAAATATGCAAATTAGCTAGCTACGTCCCGTAACGTTATGTGTACGATGTCCATAATGACGTCGCGTTTACTAATGGTGGAATGTTGACATTTTTAAAAAACAAACGTGAATAAAATGTGTTTTAAATGCCATATGATAAATATAATCTTGCATTCGTGCTCATGTATTATTGAATTATTAAACTCGTTGAGGAAAAGGGATAAAATGCTCGGCGAAGCCTCTCATTTTATCCCTTGTCCTCAACTCATTTAATAAATTCAATAATACATGATCACTCATGTAAGATCCTCTATTTCCAGTGTAAAGCCTAATGTAATCCTATAGGAAACAATGTACATGTAGTTCATACTTCCATGAATGCATCAAGTCACATGATTTTCAGTAACGTCAAGTTACGTCAGCCTAAACCCTGGTACTCTATGATCTGATTGGGCATTGGTGACTAATGCTGGTCAGATCTTTGTAGAAAAACAGTGTGTAAATGTCTTTCAGCTTTAAAAATTTGCACTATATGCATTTTTTTCGCCCAGTGAGAGGAGCAAAGAATGTAAATATAAGAAATAAACTTAATTTTTTTTTTGTGCTGTTCATGAGAGAATGAACGACAGTGGGTCGCTAGCAAAGTTTACATGAACCCCTTTGGGGCTCATTTACTTTGCAGGCAACCCACTGTGCTCATACTTTCATGAACAGCAGAAAAATAAAATTCATTTCTTAATTGAAATTTGAATGCATGTTTTTATGGAAAGCTGGACTTGCCCTAAAAGAATTATTACCAAATATGTTTCTCCTTTGAAACAATTTCTCATTAATGATGATATCATCTTTTCTGTTTTAGGTTTATCCGAACGAGAGACATGGTATCAAGAATCACGAGGCTAACGAACATTATAAAACTATGGTGTTAAATTTCTTACAAAATAACTTATAGCAGTACATGTAATGTAAGCTAATATTTGGGCCAGTGCATGGCAAAACCTTAAAGAAGACTTGTTTGATCAGCAAAGACGCAGACCAAAATGTCGACAGAAACTTGATCATACAGTCGAACTTCAGTGGCTCAAACACCTTTGGGACCACACAAATCTGTTCGAGATGGGTAGTTCGAGCCACTGACGGTTATTGCCAGGAGGCATAACAGGGCTAATTTTTAGGACATCTTTTCGGTGACTTTTGACTAAAATGTATGCTGTGTGTACTCATTAGAATTGCCTCATTGAGGCAATTCTAATGAGTACACACAGCATACATTTGCAAGATAAAACACGAAAATATGCTAAATTTTCCCTCACCATTTCTTATGTCGAGAAAATCCCTAGGGAGTCAAGAACGGGTCCAACTCAGCCTTAGTAAACAAGCCATCGGTGTTTGCGTCATCGAAGTTCTACTGTACTTAGCTCTAGATAATGGGTAATGAGAAAAGTTTTCGGATAATTTTTTTATCATAAAAAATCATAAAAATGTATGTTGAGGCGATTCTAACAAGTACCCACAACATACAATTGTGTCAAGAAATAAAATAAGTACCCATAACATACAATTGTGAGGACCCGCAATCTACGTTTTGAGCAGTAATATTAAAACTATCATACTTTTTTATCTGAAAATTTTCATTTTTTGATGGTAAAAATTTCAATATATTTGAATAGGTGTGTTTTAATAATGAAATGCAAGAAGAAAAGACTCTGGCAACATTCACTGGATCTATACTGGCGACACAGGACTTTCTCTAGGTTTTGTCATGCTCTGGCTAATTTTAAGCTCACCTGGACTGAGTCCAGGCAGACCTATTGCTTTACCCCGGTGTCTGTTGTTGGTTTTGATTGAATGATTGAATTGAGGTTTAATGTCCCCGCCTATTTCTTCAAGCCATCTATTCAAGCCCCGATGGGCGACGGCCCAACTGTTGTTGGAGTTGGCATCTACATTTGCTTAACATTTACCTGGAATAGCTATCTTATTACTATAGACCTACCGTCAAAATCCTAAAAATTCAGACATCTGGAGAACTTGCTGTAATTTTCTAAAAATGTTGACAAATTTGTTTCACGATCCTGTGAAATGTGCCGGCAGAATGGCAAACAGTGTAGACCCTGATCAGACTGCTCCTTCAGGGTCTACACTGTTTTCTTAGACCTGTCTGTAGCAATACTTTGGATCATTACGGTATTCATACATGGTGTATTTGGTTAAAAGTTTTACCTGCAACCTTTTTAGCTTGCCATCACATAGTGACGAGGTGAGCTTTTGGGATCACTTTTTGTCCGTCGTGCGTCCGTGCGTCAGTCTGTGCATCCGTGCGTGCGTGCGTAAACAATTTCTTCAAATGACATCTCCTCCAAAACCACTGATCGGATTTTGATCAAACTTCACAGGAATGATCTTTAGGTGGTCCCCTTTCAAAGTTGTTCAAATGGTTCCGGTCCGTTGCACATCTAGGTCGTAGGAGCAAAAAATAGATTTTTTTCACCAAAAACTTAAAAAATCTTCTTCTCTGAAACCACAAGGCCCAGGTCTTTGATATTTGGTATAAAGCTTCATCTAGTGGACCCCTACCAAGATTGTTCAAATTATAGTGCTGGCGCCAAAAATGCCCACGCACTGGGGCCCTTTGGTTTTACATGGGCTTATAAAGGGAAAGTCTTTAAAAATCTTCTTCTCTGAAACCCCAAGGCCCAGGTCTTTGATATTTGGTATGAAGCTTCATGTAGTGGACCCCTATCAAGATTGTTCAAATTATAGTGCTGGGGCCAAAAATGCCCCCGCCCCGGGGCCCTTTGGTTTTAGATGGGCTTATATAGGGAAAATCTTTAAACATCTTCTCTGAAACAGCAAGGCCCAGGTCTTTGCTATTTGGTATGAAGCTTCATCCAGTGGACCCCTACCAGGATTGTTCAAATTATAGTGCTGGGGCCAAAAATGCCCCCGCCCCTGGGCCCTTTGGTTTTACATGGGCTTATATTGAGAAAATCTTATTCTCTGAAACCGCAAGGCCCAGGTCTTTGCTATTTGGTATGAAGCTTCATCCAGTGGACCCCTACCGGGGCCCTTTGGTTTTACATAGGCTTATATAGGGAAAATTTTTAAAAATCTTCTCTGAAACCACAAGGCCCATGTCTTTGATATTTGGTATGAAGCTTCATCTTGTGGACCTCTACGAAGATTGTTCAAATTATAGCCCTGGGGCCAAAAATGCCCCCGCTCCGGGGCCCTTTGGTTTACATAGACTTATATAGGGAAAATCTTGAAAAATCTTCTTCTCTGAAACCACAAGGTCTAGGTCTTTGATATTTGGTATGAAGCTTCATCTTGTGGACCTCTCCGAAGATTGTTCAAATTATAGCCCTGGGGCCAAAAATGTCCCCGCTCCGGGGCCCTTTGATTTACATAGACTTATAGAGGGAAAATCTTGAAAAATCTTCTTCTCTGAAACCACACGGCCTAGGTCTTTGATATTTGGTATGAAGCTTCATCTAGTTGACCTCTACCAAGATTGTTCAAATTATAGCCCTGAGACCAAAAATGCCCCTGCCTCGGGGTCCTTTGGTTTTACATAGACTTATATAGGGAAAATCTTTAAAAATCTTCTATTGTGAAACCACAAGGCCTAGGTCTTTGATATTTGGTGTGAAATTTCATCTAGTGGATCTCTATCAAGTTTGTTCAAATTATAGTCCTGGAGCCAGAAATGCCCCTGCCCCGAGACCCTTTGGTTTTACATAGACTTATACAGTATAGCTCCAATATATCGCGGTAGTCGGGGTCCATAGCCCGAAAACCGCGATGTGGTCGGAGCGCGATATAAGTCGCGGTAGTTTGCCGAGATGCCAATACAAGTCGCGGCGATACCACGGGCCGAAAAACTATACAACAACAAAACTATCATTTTATTGTGTTACGATTTCGGGTAAGTGTAAAAAAATCGTCTACAACTGTGTCTTTTTGAGTAGTAAGTAAATCGCAATAATTGCTGCACTGTCAATTGAGAGACAAACCATCTGTGTATTTATTACGGTTCAAGTATGACACTATTGTTAATCCCTGTCATATAATTGCCACCCTGCGGTGCGTGTCGATAAGGTGTGAAAATATGGTCAAGTTATGTCTCTAATTGGCGTTTATTCTCCAATCATAAAATTTAATCCACAATCAATGTGAAAACGATTTAATCGCACCTCAGAAAAATAGCTACATCTAACGGTAGATGTCTGCATGTTAAAAACGGACTTTTCTGCGATCTCGTGAATGTTTATGTTTTGGCGCCAAAATAGCAGACGCTGGGCGGGAAAAGTCAAACGATGTTGTTGGCTATTGACACGGAGCTTTTGGGGGATAATTCGGGAGCTGTGCAAAGCGCTGAAAATATTTTTTACCGGTTTCAAACATTTTTTTAGCTCACCTGTCACGTAGTGACAAGGTGAGCTTTTGGGATCACTTTTTGTCCGTCGTCCGTCGTGCGTTCGTGCGTCCGTGCGTCCGTAAACTTTTCTTCAAACCACATCTCCTCCTAAACCACTGATCGTATTTTGACCAAACTTCACAGGAATGATCCTTAGGTGGTCCCCTTTCAAAGTTGTTCAAATGGTTCCGGTCCATTGCACATATAGGTCACAGTAGCCAAAAATAGATTTTTTTCACCGCAAACTTAAAAAATCTTCTCTGAAACCGCAAGGCCCAGGTCTTTGATATTTGGTATGAAGCTTCATCTAGTGGACCCCTACCAAGATTGTTCAAATTATAGTGCTGGGGCCAAAAATGCCCCCGCACGGGGGCCCTTTGGTTTTACATGGGCTTATATAGGGAAAATCTTGAAAAATCTTCTTCTCTGAAACCGCAAGGCCCAGGTCTTTGATATTTGGTATGTAGCTTCATCTACTGGACCCCTACCAAGATTGTTCAAATTATAGTGCTGGAGCTAAAAATGCCCCCGCACGGGGGCCCTTTGGTTTTACATGGGCTTATATAGGGAAAATCTTGAAAAATCTTCTTCTCTGAAACCGTAAGGCCCAGGTCTTTGATATTTGGTATGAAGCTTCATCTAGTGGACCCCTACCAAGATTGTTCAAATTATAGTGCTGGGGCCAAAAATGCCCCCGCACGGGGGCCCTTTGGTTTTACATGGGCTTATATAGGGAAAATCTTTAAAAATCTTCTTCTCTGAAACCGCAAGGCCCAGGTCTTTGATATTTGGTATGAAGCTTTATCTAGTGGACCCCTACCAAGATTGTTCAAATTATAGTGCTGGATCTAAAAATGCCCCCGCACGGGGGCCCTTTGGTTTTACATGGGTTTATATAGGGAAAATCTTGAAAAATCTTCTTCTCTGAAACTGCAAGGCCCAGATCTTTGATATTTGGTATGAAGCTTCATCTAGTGGACCCCTACCAAGATTGTTCAAATTATAGTGCTGGGGCCAAAAATGCCCCCGCACGGGGGCCCTTTGGTTTTACATGGGCTTATATAGGGAAAATCTTTAAAAATCTTCTTCTCTGAAACCGCAAGGCCCAGGTCTTTGATATTTGGTATGAAGCTTCATCTAGTGGACCCCTACCAAGATTGTTCAAATTATAGTGCTGGAGCTAAAAATGCCCCAGCACGGGGGCCCTTTGGTTTTACATGGGCTTATATAGGGAAAATCTTGAAAAATCTTCTTCTCTGAAACCGTAAGGCCCAGGTCTTTGATATTTGGTATGAAGCTTCATCTAGTGGACCCCTACCAAGATTGTTCAAATTATAGTGCTGGGGCCAAAAATGCCCCCGCACGGGGGCCCTTTGGTTTTATATGGGCTTATATAGGGAAAATCTTTAAAAATCTTCTTCTCTGAAACCGCAAGGCCCAGGTCTTTGATATTTGGTATGAAGCTTTATCTAGTGGACCCCTACCAAGATTGTTCAAATTATAGTGCTGGATCTAAAAATGCCCCCGCACGGGGGCCCTTTGGTTTTACATGGGTTTATATAGGAGCTTTTGGGGGATAATTCGGGAGCTGTGCAAAGCGCTGAAAATATTTTTTACCGGTTTCAAACATTTTTTTAGCTCACCTGTCACGTAGTGACAAGGTGAGCTTTTGGGATCACTTTTTGTCCGTCGTCCGTCGTGCGTTCGTGCGTCCGTGCGTGCGTGCGTCCGTGCGTCCGTAAACTTTTCTTCAAACCACATCTCCTCCTAAACCACTGATCGTATTTTGACCAAACTTCACAGGAATGATCCTTAGGTGGTCCCCTTTCAAAGTTGTTCAAATGGTTCCGGTCCATTGCACATATAGGTCACAGTAGCCAAAAATAGATTTTTTTCACCGCAAACTTAAAAAATCTTCTTCTCTGAAACCGCAAGGCCCAGGTCTTTGATATTTGGTATGAAGCTTCATCTAGTGGACCCCTACCAAGATTGTTCAAATTATAGTGCTGGGGCCAAAAATGCCCCCGCACGGGGGCCCTTTGGTTTTACATGGGCTTATATAGGGAAAATCTTGAAAAATCTTCTTCTCTGAAACCGCAAGGCCCAGGTCTTTGATATTTGGTATGTAGCTTCATCTAGTGGACCCCTACCAAGATTGTTCAAATTATAGTGCTGGAGCTAAAAATGCCCCCGCACGGGGGCCCTTTGGTTTTACATGGGCTTATATAGGGAAAATCTTGAAAAATCTTCTTCTCTGAAACCGTAAGGCCCAGGTCTTTGATATTTGGTATGAAGCTTCATCTAGTGGACCCCTACCAAGATTGTTCAAATTATAGTGCTGGGGCCAAAAATGCCCCCGCACGGGGGCCCTTTGGTTTTACATGGGCTTATATTGGGAAAATCTTGAAAAATCTTCTTCTCTGAAACCGCAAGGCCCAGGTCTTTGATATTTGGTATGAAGCTTTATCTAGTGGACCCCTACCAAGATTGTTCAAATTATAGTGCTGGATCTAAAAATGCCCCCGCACGGGGGCCCTTTGGTTTTACATGGGTTTATATAGGGAAAATCTTGAAAAATCTTCTTCTCTGAAACTGCAAGGCCCAGATCTTTGATATTTGGTATGAAGCTTCATCTAGTGGACCCCTACCAAGATTGTTCAAATTATAGTGCTGGGGCCAAAAATGCCCCCGCACGGGGGCCCTTTGGTTTTACATGGGCTTATATAGGGAAAATCTTTAAAAATCTTCTTCTCTGAAACCGCAAGGCCCAGGTCTTTGATATTTGGTATGAAGCTTCATCTAGTGGACCCCTACCAAGATTGTTCAAATTATAGTGCTGGAGCTAAAAATGCCCCAGCACGGGGGCCCTTTGGTTTTACATGGGCTTATATAGGGAAAATCTTGAAAAATCTTCTTCTCTGAAACCGTAAGGCCCAGGTCTTTGATATTTGGTATGAAGCTTCATCTAGTGGACCCCTACCAAGATTGTTCAAATTATAGTGCTGGGGCCAAAAATGCCCCCGCACGGGGGCCCTTTGGTTTTATATGGGCTTATATAGGGAAAATCTTTAAAAATCTTCTTCTCTGAAACCGCAAGGCCCAGGTCTTTGATATTTGGTATGAAGCTTTATCTAGTGGACCCCTACCA